>JAQIXL010000787.1:0-24794 GCA_034700245.1 Poikilolaimus oxycercus
GGGTAGATCAAAATTTGCCCTACCCCCCCCCCCCCCCGACGGCGGACCGTCGTCGGACCCCTGATCCACCCCTGCGTCGAGCGCCGCTACATACTGATCCAGAAACTTCCTTTCCGCCGTGAGCATTTGAATCGTCCGAATGCTTTCGATCATTTCAACGGCTCTCTAAAAATATGACACGAGGTGTCGTTTGGTTCTGCTTTCTTTAGATCCTCAACGGAAAACGAGTGACAAAAATACCTCGTTCGGGGCTTCGACTTTGCTCATTCTACGGGATCGATGCTCAACAATTCCGTTGACGATCGCTTGAATGACAGCGTTAACAAAAAAGATTCCGACGCCCAAAGTTCCAACCTGTTATGGCAGGACTTTCACGCTCGAGAAAACGAACCTGCCAAGAGAAGTAAACGCTGAGGATCAAGCAAGTGGCGCATGAGATGAGATTGTGGATCACTTTCGAGATGCGGACGTCCAAAAACTAAAGAAATTGATTTACAACACTGAAAAAGTGTGCCAAACTGCTTTAAAGATTGGTGGCAGCTGATCGAGTTGAGTGATGAATAGTGCTTGTGCATTGCCTGGTCGATCAAAGAAGACCGAGCGACGTTTGAGCAGTGTTTCCAGTAAGGCAACTCTTATGCGTAATAGACATTTGGCGCCACCGTAGCTAAGAATTAGTAACTGCAAATTAATTGGTAAAATCGATAGTGGACCTTATCCTACTCCTAGAGTCGATGTGATGAATGTACCGCCGGCTATGAGGAAATGCTTATACAAGACTTGTCGCATATCGTGGAGAAGATTCGAGCCTTGGAATGCCTGATAAAGATTGCGAGAGACGAACCTAAAGACCGGAAAGTCGGCACCGCGAATAGCCATCACAAGGTAGCCTGAACATAGCTTTGCCTCTTCAAAGATATTCAACTCACCTAGAAACACGAGAAGCATGGAGCCTTTGGACAAGCGGGCAAACTCGCCGAATACCTCCGATCCTTGCAAAGTCTGTTCAAAAGAACAATTTCAGATAACTTATTGAATACCTGCGGATTCTTCAAGAGATCGGTGTCTGGATTTGACTCTGCCATGCTCAAGGCTGTGAGCGTTCGGTCACGATTGGAAAACTGGCGCCTGCAACTTCTTATTAAAATGTTTCATAAGCATTTCCTACTGCAACTGAATTTGCTGTTCCTCGACTTCCTCCGATGACTGCATTTGTTGAACGGCAACCATACGAGCGTAGACGCCGTCTTTGAGCACCAGTTCATCGTGAGTTCCTAGCGATAGAATATGTTAGTCACGTAAAACCAAACCTTGTTCTTTGATAACTCCTTTCTCGAGGACGATGATGCAGTCGGCGTTTCGAATTGTCGAGAGCCGATGCGCGACGACGATCGTCGTTCGCCCTTTCGCCGCCGCGTCCAGGGCCGTCTGCACCAACGATTCACTTTCCGTATCCAGGGCCGAGGTCGCTTCATCAAGAAGGAGAATCTGGCTCAATCAATGAAATGAGAGTCAATTTTACAGTTGGATCTTTGAGAAGCGTCCTGGCGATAGCGATTCGTTGTTTTTGACCACCAGACAGCTGAACTCCGCCTTTGCCCAATCTCGTATTGAAGCCCTGCAAACTTTAAATTTCGTCAACGGGCATACATCTTGAAGCTTCTCGATGAAGTCCAATGCGTTCGCTATTTTTGCGGCGTTTCGAAGATCTTCGTCTGTTGCCTCCGGCCGTCCAAGTCGTAAATTGTCCGCGACGGTGCCATGAAAGAGCATCGGCTCTTGCTGGACAACACCTACAACTCCACGAAGCCAGTGCGGGTTCAAGGTGCTGAACTTTTGTTGAACAATGACTAAGCCCTCCGAAAACCGAATATCATTGCCGTCAATAGAAACTGTTCCCGACGTTGCTTCATAGAGACGAGTGAGGAGACCGATGCTTGTCGACTTACCGCAACCCGATGATCCAACCTGAGGCCGCTAAATTTTAACACCAAACTCACCAGTGCCACAGTTTGACCACGCTGCACCTCAAACGAAACACCGCGTAGCACGGGAACATCAGGGCGTAGAGGATAACTGAGGCTTCTGACACATTTCAAGACTCACGAGAAGGTGACATGATCAAATTGGACCCGACCTTGCAGTCTTGGAATGTATTTGCCCTGCTTGCCGGTGGAATCGAGAGCGGGCGTCTAAATAATCTCTTCAACGTTGTGAAAACTCACTCGCTCGAGGACTTCATAGACTTTAGCCGCTGCATCGACGGCTCGAAGAAAGCCAAGGAAGTGCGGCGAGAGAAGCCCAATGAAGTAGCTTCCAAAGAGAACAGCTTGATAAACGGTGAAGATGTGCCCAATGTCGGTGATATGACCGCGAGTCATCAACCAGGTTCCATAACTGAAACGCATCTTGAACTGGAAGAAACCACGAACTACATGCAGCAGCCCAACACGGCAAAGATGCACGCATAAAACAAGCCATCGATGACTCCATTCCAAATGGCCGACTGCCAGCTGTACCACACGCCAGGACGGAGTCTCCTCTCGAACTTGCAAACCATATCCTCTTGGCCATTCAATGCAGCGATTGTGTTAACGGCTGTTAAAGACTCTTCCACGACGGTTGCTCCATTGGACAGAGTTTCCGCCTCCTTGCGACCGGCTCGAGAAGTAGCCTGAATCGTTCGAGACTGAACAGAGAACTCCAAACGACAAACCTTAGCTAGAATAACAAACAAGCCTATGGTGACCGGTACTAATCCGAGAGAAACTAAAGCAACTCGCCAGGAATAATAAAATGCTATGATTTGCGCCGAAATGCACATAAAAACGGCTTGTAAGAACTGTCCGAGTTTTTCGCTCATTCCTGAGCGAAGAAGGTCGGTGGTTCTTGAAGGTGTATCGTAATAAGGTTGAAAGAGCTCACGATCCCAGAAGGTTGAGAAGCTCGCCGGCATCGTGTCGATCACACCAGTGAGCATCTTGCTGAATCACTGATGCGAGAACGAGACGACGAATACGTGCCGCCACTCGAACCGATGCCATGTGGAAGAAGTGGAACTGAAACGCAACGCTGTTCCTCAGTTCGAATACCTGTAGAGCCGTGGTTGCAGTGATATACAGCCCTAGACCAATAGTCAGATAAATATTGACAAATGCCTGAACTGGTCCGCATAGATGGAAGCCGACATACCTTATTGACAAATTCCTGAGATGAGTGATCATAATCGAAGAAGACGTGAATAAATCGGCCTAGAAAACTCAAAAGAAAGCCGAAAAACTGTACCGAGAATGATGGCGACCGTTGGAAAGACGAGGCCGCAGGCGGCCGAGAGAAACGCTCCGAGGACGAAGTAGACGCGGTCCGAGGTCGATGCATATCGATACTGTAAAAGAGTCGAGAAATCATGTAACACACACAAGTAGAGCTATTGAGCCTTGAATCTTCGGATCTAGAAGACGTTCACTAAACGACGAGATGTCCACATCGTCTGACAGTGATTTGCCGTTTTCGCGTTGCAGCTTAAGAAGTGAAAAAATAACGAAGACAAAAAATGCAATACCACTTCATCGACTGGACGCACTCGTTGCCTCGTTGGCATTTCGTTAAGAACTGGAGCAGTCAGGCAGCAGTCCGCTTTTATATTTGGGTTGATGCCTACTTCATGACTTCGAGTAGACTGTGGGGAGGGTCGAAGGTGTGGTTGAAGTCATGCACACTCTTCCGTGAGACACTTCTGACTAGAAGCTGCGTGATATGAGCACGCTAAGGCACACTTTCGCACATCAAAAGTGCTTTCAGCTTTCAGCTTTCAAGCATGCGCATTTTTCGCCTGGGCGCCGCTAGTTTTTTTTTGACGAAAAGAGTTTTAATTTTCAATAGAAATTGGCCTGGCTCAACTTAGGTTCGCTACTACTTGTATGCTTTTCTAACTTAGCTAAACTTGCTCCTGCTTTCTTCACTTCCGCGTGGTAGGGTCATCGTCTGGCAAACATTGCAATCGTCTTCTCGATCGTCCGATTTCCGCGCAATGAAATTTATTTGCGCACGCAGTCTAACTGATTCTAGTCAGAATGTGACGCCCCAGTCCGCACTACACCTTTGCATTCCTATCAGCTCTCACTCATCGAGGTCACGGCGCGGTAACACCTTGCTTTGTGCGATTTTGTGCTTTCATATTCAAATCTTCTCGATATCTGTCTCGCGTCGCTGTGTTGTCTTCTCCAGTTTAACCGCTTTAAATCTGAAAATTTCTTTGGTTTAATTTAGCCCAATGTTACTTCTTGTTTTTAAACAAGTTTGCAGCATTTAAATGGATGTGCCTGAACACTTCCTAGATCCGATCCTCAATAAGCACGGTTGTCGGGTTTGCTCAGCACCGGTCAAGTCGCATCATTTCGGTGTTTGGTGTTGCCGAGCCTGAGCCGTTTTCTTTCGACGAATTTGTTTTTTTTCGACAGAACTTTCGACGCCATTGAACTGCTGAACTTGACGACTCTCGCTGGTATCGATAGTCGGTCTAAAAGTCCAACTGCCTGTGGTCTAAAAATGAGTTGTGCTCATGGCGTTTGCAAAACTGGTTTGGTCCTTTAATCACGTTGAATAAACTCAGCTTCTCTTTCCTTGTCCACTCTAAAAGGCAAACGTCTTGCTTTTGTTCTAAAATGCCGTTCTTATATGAAGAATTGCACTGCTCGATTCCAAGCCGTTGCATAGCAGCAGTGTTTTGCAGAATGCTGTAACGAAGAGCTGCAAAAAGGACCAGCGAAAGGCTCGGCTCATCGGGTCCACCCGATCCCATTCGTGATCAGTGCTGCCTTGCAACAAAAAGAAGCGGCCGAAGTTCGCCAGCACTCGGTCCAGTGCTTTTCATGCACAAAACAACGTGATGTCGAACAAAAGAAACAGCGATGTAAACAGCCCGCGTGGACTTTATCACAATAGCCTGATCCCGTTTTGCGTGCATTCCGAGTTTGGACGACAATAATATTTCAAATATCGAGCCTGGGGGGACGAGGCGTAGGATGACACCTATTCAACTGAGATCTTGTCCAAAGTGTCAGTGCAGTCCGCGTGGACTTCGCAGTGAGGGATTTGATATATAAACAGGCCACAAAAGAAGCGTCCTCATATTCAACTGTTTAGCTGAACATGGTGAGTTTTTTTTGCTTCTCTTCGATCCTCGGAGCTTTCCTCAAACGTCATCTTGCAGCGCCCACTCGTCATCATTTTCGCCGTCGTCGCCGTCTACGCTGCCGTGGCCTGGGCCGCGACCGTCCAGTGCGAGACCTTCTGCTCTGATGGTGCCGGTACAGGAAAGTGTCCCTGCCAGCCCGGCTTCGCGGCCGAGAACACGTCTTGCTGGCAGAAGTGCGTCAACTTCTGCATGTACACTTCGCTCTCGCATTGCGCCAGCCTCGGCAGTTCCCGTTGTTGCATTCCGGTCTGTTTCCATTTCTTTCCTCAAAAGGCAATGATTTCAGAACAGCAAATGGTCGAGCTGGAAATGCCAGAAAGAGTGCAACCTCTTGAACTAAATCTATTCAGCTTCCACGAACCAACGTTGATAAATCTTCGCAAAGATGTTTCTAGAAACTCTGTCTGAATCGCATTGGGGCTATTAAAAAGCAGGCGTTTATTCGATTCAAAAGAGAAGGGCGGGGGAGGAGGGGAGGGGAGGGGCAGAAAACGCCGTCGTTCTCACTCGAACTTGGTCGGCTTTTTCTTCGGACGCAGGTAGGCGTTGACGAAGAACTTGCAGAACAGGTAGACGAAAGAACCGTACATAATCTACAATAAAGCCTTCATAAAGCATTTTGAAACTCACAAGTCCCAGGAACAAGACGGCGTCGCTGATGTGGCAGGCGATGCCCATGTGCTGAAATATTTTTTTGCTTGTAAAGCTTTACTGAAACCTTGTAGTAGGTCAAGACGAGGCAGGCGCCGAAGGCGAGGAAGAGCTGCATGATCTGCACCGATGTCACCGTGATAGAGGCGGCGCGCGGTGGGCGACTAAAGTTATTGTTGTTATTTCGCTTTTCTATCGACTCGAAACGGTTCTTTCTGTGTTTTCTCCAACTTACCGGCCAAGGGCCGTGACGAAGAAATAGGTGTACATGACGGAGTGGGCGAAGAGGTTCATGAACTGGAACCAGCGACCCGAGGCAGCGCCATCCGCGGCTGCAACCCGTTCATTGCATTGTCGCATTGTGAAAAAAGAAGCTCTCGAAACCCTCCCGTACCAATACGCCAGGTGTAAATCATCGTGATGCAGTGATGATAATAGTGAAGAAAGATGAGAGGTTTCTTGCGCAACACGATGAAGATCGTGTCGCCCATCTCCCAGATCTGTTTTGCTTTTGGCCGTTCAAGTTGTTTCTTGCTACCTTGGAGAGCATAAAGAGGAAGAGCCAGAAGTCGTTTGGAGTGTCGGGCTCATTGTAGAGACAGAGCGATCTGTAAATTCTTTTTAGTTTGCATGAAAATCAACACATCACAATCTCCCGCTAAATGCAAAGCAAAACGTACGCATGGAGGCCGTGCGTGGTGAGGATGGCGAAGAACTCCTCGCCGAGACGCAGCGCAGCAATGAAGCTGAAGAGGGCGAGCAACGCATTCCAAACGATCAGCGGCCGGCGCAACTCCAACGCCGGACTAAAATGACCCGTATTAGTTTGTTTTCTGGATTCAAATGGAAACTGGAATGTGTTGCCATTCGAATACCATGTAATTGCTTGCAAATTTATGTATTAATTCTTTTTACCGATTGCGCATGAGCGCCTGGATGCCGAAGATGATGGCGAGGTAGATGGCCGAGATCGTGAACGTGTGGTGCCAGACCGCCTGGATTCCCTGAAATCTTTTCGTTTAAAGCTTTATTGTCCTTTGCACTAGCGCAGTGTCTATTCTGCACACTTTATGTTGCTTTCTACTGCTCTTCTCAGCCGTCTTACTTACCCGATAGAGTTGATCGGAAGTGAACGGCAGTCGTTCCAAGTCGAAGGTGTGCTGGAACGTTTTGGTCATTTCGCTACTGAAGCTGATTTGCTTTTGCACGGCGAGGCAGTTTCTTTTTTTGTGGAAAATGAACTACGAACCTGGTAGTGGACGGAGTAGTTCTGCGGTGGCCCTTCGGTGTAGTTGGCGAGGCCGCGCGCGAACTCCAGCGGGTTGAGGAAGCGCAGCATCTCCATGTCTTGCCTGTAAGCCCCCGAAGTATGCTCATTGGCAACAGCCAGGAGAGAGAGCTTTACCTGAGGAAAGGAGGAAGGAGGGAGAGTCCTAAGCGACCGCCGACGACAAGAGCTGCTCTCTGGAATGTCATCCGAATTATCGTACAAGCACTTCTTGAAAGGCAAATGCATCTGAAAACTTACGAAAAAAAAATGCTAATCTGGTCGAATGACCATCGCGCGTCTGCCTCTAAACGGTACCACTATGTACATACCAGCACGTGCATCTTTCCAAGCGCTAACAAAGTTTGATGGGAACATTTTTATTTGCGGTTGAAGACTCAACTAGTGTACGGCAGAAATCAAGATCAATCACATGCCGAACGAGTGCTTCAAAGTGTGAGTTGCTTGCCGATGCCGTTCCTCGCGACGACGGCCTTCTCGTGGGTGAAGGTGTCGAAGCCGTACTTGCCCATGAGACGACCCATTCCGCTGTTGCCCACACCTCCAAAAGGCATTCCCGATGCTACAAATATGAGGAAAGTATTTCTCACTTCGCCACGGCACTCACCGATGTGCTTCTTGACATCATTCAGCGTAACGCCGCCACTTGAAGTTTCCTTCACGAACCGCGTCGCCTAAAAGGCTCACTCATTGAAAGACTTTCGAATTAACCTTTGCCCCATTCGTTGTGAAAGCGTAGGCGGCAAGTGGCTTCTCGTGAATCTTGATATACTCCAAGGCCGCGTCGAAGTTCTTGACAGTCAAAATCGGGATAATTGGACCAAAAATCTAAGGAAAGACGTTTTTGTTACAAAGCGGAAAACCTCATCTTGAAGAAGAATGTCATCTGCCTCAACTTCATAGACGTTGAAAGGCAAAAAGCGATCTGAACGCTTGAATTCCTCTGTTCAACTTGCCTTTCGCATCGGGCGTTCCTTCGCTAGTCGCCACCAGTTTTCCCTTTGTGCTTGCGTTGAGATTTGAGAGGCGCCTAGAAAAGTCTTCAGCTCACAAGTCGACTAACTCAAAGTGCCGATCGCTGATGATTCGTTCATACAGAGCGTGGTCCTTTTTCAAGTCGCCCTGAGCGTCGATGGCTTTCTGGAGTTCCGCGATCAGCTTCGCTTTCACAGCTTCAGTTGTGATAATGTAGTCGGGTGTGATGCAGACCTGACCACACCATTGCAACTGAAAAAGGTCTTTGACTCTTTCCTGCCATCTCACCTTCCCTGCGACAACTTTCGTCGCCGCGTCGGCCAGATCGGCGTCGCTATCGATGAGAACCGGTCTGCCTCTATAGTTAGCACAAAAATGAACAAAAACGCACGATTTGCCACCAAGTTCGAGGGTGACCGGCGTGAGAAATTTCGCTGCGGCACCCATGATCACCTTCGCCACGGGCGGACAACCCGTATAGAGAATATGATCGAAGCGCTCTTTCAAGAGCTCAGTCGTCTCGGCGACACCGCCCTCTACGACCGCAAACACTTCCTGAAAACAATTCTGAAGCTGTCTAGGTTGGGTGAGACCTCATCGAAGTATTTGGGCGTCAAGCACGATAGAGTGGCTGAGAAATTTGGTGCGATCTCCGACGGCTTAATAATCACCGTGTTTCCTGAAAGTGAATTAAGATCCTCGCTTGAAGTCTAACCAGCAGCTAATGCATGAACGGCTGGAAGGAGCGTGGTGACAATTGGTCCATTCCAAGGACCGATAATGAGCACGACGCCGAAGGGCTCTTTGACGATGACCACCGTCTCGGTCGATGCATCGAGCTCGGGAGGGTGGACCTGTGGGAGGCTCCTTTCACAAAAGATGAAGGCTCACAAAGGTAGGCGCAGTCCATTCATCGATACTCGCCAGAGCTTGATCAATCGCCAGAGGGAACATGAAGAGTTCGATGTTTCCGTCCTTCTTCTAAAACAATCACTCTTTTCACTTTGTGAAAGAACCAGTTACCCTCCGAATATCCTTATGAGAGGCCTCCGCGAAAGCATCGCGATTCTCAACAAAAAGCTGCTTCAACTTTTGAATCGTCGCTTTGCGGGCGGGAACTGGTAGCGTGCCGCCGGATCGCCAGAAGGCTCGCTGCTTTTCGACGAGCTACAAGATTCATCTTCGTTCAAAACGAGAACAGAAATGGTCTTACTTCAGAGTAGTTCGACATATCGTCGGCTCGAAACGTCACGAGAAATTTCTGCAACACTAAGCCAGAGAGACCTTTTGGCGACCTCTCTCTCTTTTAAACTAACTCGTGGTTGTAGTTTGGATCTACGTCCGCGTGGGGGCACTAACAGAAACACATTTTTGCACATTGTTACACGCCCCGCTTCGGCGCCCTGTCGCTGATGAGCCTTACACAAGTGAAGAAAAATTGACTGCAAGGCACTTGCACGAGATCTCTGTGGCCTGTTATTATGTTCGCCCTTCTGTTAACAAGTGCACTGCAAATGTTTTTGAAGATCCTTCGAACTTTCTCTTCGAGATAACCGCCCCTTTCATTCGCCGGCTCAGATGTGCAATTTGACGAAATCGCAACATCTGAGAAGAAACTTGCGCCTAGCAGGCCAGTCGCAGAGTTACCGAAAAGTCGAAAGATCACCGCTGGCTCATCGAAATGTTTTGGTTCGACTGGATTCCGGTGTCTGTCGAAGTTCTTCTTCTTCCAATTCACTTGTTGGTCCTGTTTCTGATCACAATTCCTTGGAAAGATGACTTTAAAGGTCCTTTCTATACACTTTTCCGATCAAATGGTTTGAATTACCCTAATTACTAGCTCGAATATTGAAGCAATGATCTCGTTTATTTCAATCTTGGCTGCTAGTGGCTGTCTTCGTTGGACCGTTTTTGTTGGTACTTCTCGTGAATGGACTTGGGTGAATTCCGCGTGCTACGCCACCTCTTCTTACACAACTTTCGGTGCATTTATTGGTTTATCGTTGTCGTTCACAAAGATGTATACCCCGTTTAAGAATGGCATTAATTGCTTTTAATCGCTTTACGGCAATGCGCGACATAAATCGCCATAAAAAGGTTTCTAACAAGATATTGTACAATAACAACATAGAAGATGTGGAATAAAAAGCGACTGACGGTTGTCGTTGCAATTCAATGGATCTTACCGATTTTGAGTGTGGCTTACCTTGCAAGTGGTCGAACTCTGCTCATCGAGCTTCCCAATGGACAATACATGGCCTTTTACGAACCAGATATTGAAGAGGTAACTAACAATAAAAGACGCAAGAAGGTGAAGCATTGCAGACGCTTGCTTTGTCCAAAGCTGTGGTTATGAGTATCCTGAGTGTGATTGCACTTATATTCAACGCCCTTGCATATGCTGCCCTCCGAAGCTTTCGGGAAATCGGCCAGCATCAAAAGGAAGAAAGAAGCCTCTTGTTGTACTCGATTTGGAATTTCAGTGTGACGCAGGTTTCCTTCAAGATTCTCTACTAGTCCTCAGGGTTGTACAGCGTACTTCATTTATCACGCGCTCGTGAACGCCTTCAGTCTCGACTTTACCATCTATGATTTTGCACTTGTCTGTCAATTTATGCAATTATTTTGTTGCTAGGCACTTTTTGTCACCGATTTTGCCTGCCTCTCGGATGCGGTGATGCTGTTCTTGTGCTGCAAGCGACTCCGTCGAGCCATTGCGGTTGCTCTTATTCGAATGTGCTTCGCAAAGCCAAGAAGTGCATCGCAAGTTCAACAGCTATCGAGAAATCAGACGACTACGTCTCACTGAATGCTATCTGCAATTATTTTCTCTATTATTTTCTCCTGATTTAACTTTTATCTGTTAATGAAAGTGTATTTAGAACTTGAAGCGGTTTGCTTTCAGATTGCGCATAAAATCGTTACAAGATCGCCTCGCAGGGGGGCGCTCATAGTCTGCCGGCCCGACCAGTGAAATGGGATAAGTTTAACAGTTAACTTTAAAAAGGTTCTAGTGTGTTGTCGTACGGAAGAACTCAGAAAGCTTGTTTGCAGAGTGCCGCCTAGTTTCCTCCTCGTCAGCTGCGTTTGCTTCTGTGTGGAGAAACGAGAAAACGTTTCCTCAAAACGCACATAAAACAAACATGCCCTGCCAGTCTGGAAGCTCTTTTGCCCTCTTGCAATGACCTCCCAACTTTTCGCTCTCCTTGTCCTGTTTTCGGCATGTGTTGAGATCGAAGCCATCAACTGTACGATTGGAAATGCATTCGTGAGCTTGCTTTCAAGTACAATATTCTTGTCTGCCAGCGAGATTTCAAACATTATTCCTTTGGCGCGACGAGAAAGACTACAATTGATTTTTTTCAGGGCGAATGCTGGTCCAATAATAAAGCATGCTTCGTTTCGAATCTCAAGCAATCTTTGACGAGAATTGCGGAATCGGCCATCATTTCCGGGTGCACAAGCGACTGCTCCGAAGATTCTAAGACATCGGTATTTTGAGCGCTAAGCTGCGACGGCATTGAATTAAAACAGATCGACGCCTATGTACGCAGTGATCCTGACATCGGAAAATCGTATACCGGCGTAGCGGACTTCGTGTGCTGTACTGGTGAAACGTGCCGTAATCGACGTGAGTGGTTCTGCTGACTGGGACTGTTTTTCAGAGAACTATCCCGACTGGTGGACTGCACAGAAGAATGTGATGAGGCATGGTGATGTCGCCTTCACTGTCAATGAAGATGCCGCCTTCACTGCCAACTCTGATATCACTGTCTGTTTGGGGACCTTCACTGTCTGTCTGGCCCTCACTCTTCCATTTTGAGCCAACCAAAATCAGTGACTTGCGTCGAAATTGAAGTTCTAGCTCCGCCACAAGAAATCACGGTGAAGCAATTGCAATAAACTCCAGCTCTGGTAAATGCCTAGAGAGACCTTTTCGAAGCTGGTTGGAGTGATTTCCAACTAAAAACGCAAAAACTAAATTGGTAGATGTGGTACTTCTGGCTGTATGTGCCGGACACAAGTGGGAGATTGAGAGCCTTCGTCCACAAGCGGATCCGCCACTGTATTCTTTGGAAGAAAAGTCGTTCCGAAGAAATACCGAAGCATCGTTGACCGGCGCTTTGCATTTGAGCCAAACGGAGTCACTCTCTTCCAAGAGCGCACAGATGACGCAGGCAAAAATCTCACATTTGCCGGAAGTCACCACCTCAGTGCGATTGATGGTCAAACGCTCAGGCTTGACTTATGTAGTTGTTGACTGGGCCCTACGCTACAACTTCACGCTTGAAGTACTTTACAATTGGGACGGTGAGGTGCCATCGGACAAAGAAGAGACACCCTGTGCTCCGACAGCGTCGTTTTCCAATGAAAAGTCTATTCGCGCAACAGTATGCCTTTATTTTCATTAACTACATATGTTGTGCTCTTTTGAGAAATATTGTGTCATATGGCAGTAGTCACCCTGTGAGTTTCAACGAAATAAAATTGCATGAAAAATCAATTTTGCTGACGTCATGAGCACGAAAAAGGCCACTTGCGACGGCGAATAGACTGAGGTTGGCTCCCGTTGCCATTACACTTTTGCCTGGACTGCTCTGGTTGCGACCACGAGCAGGGTTGGAAAGGAATGCTTGAACGTGCACAACGAATTCGATGGAGACAATGCCGTTGGAAGCGTGCGCAAAACGCACGCTTCCAACGGTCGAGAGAGGTCGAGAGATTGTCTCGCGCGCGGCAAGCAACCACGATTTCATTAAAGTTAGATCAACGAGAACAATTGTCAAGGTCAACTTTGTCAAAGCAAGAAGTGGCTGTTTCCCTCGGCTTACGATTAACGACTCACACAAAGGCAGCCGCTTGCTCTTCGCTCTAGAAAACTGAACCAAGCCGAAACATTATGACGATTCCACTTCACCACCGATTCAATAATTTACAAAATCCGTTACAAGCTCAGATATTAACGGTCCTCTATTCTTGTCAGTCCCCGCTTTGTGTTAGAGTTGGCGAACCACCACAACGGCGATGACAAAGGAATGCTGAGTCGGAGAGAACTCTTTGTGTTGAGTGTGCCAGTCATTGGCGCCTTAACAGAACCGGATCAGAAAGACCTTAGCCGAAATCACGAGTTGTCCCTCTTTCGTGGAATGCTGATTTTCTACTGAAACATCGGCATAATTACGCCTCCAATTTAGTCGATCTCACATCAGTTGCCTCAATTGCTCACAACTTCCTGCCGGTTTTCTCGCTGCTTTCTTGCCGAATGCTATCGCTGGGGGGAAATTTGACGGCAGAGGACACACCAACGGAGACACAAGAGGAAGAGGTCGTTGCGCGTTTGTTGCACCGTCTTCCCTTCGATTTTTCGACACCTGTCGTCTTCCTCTCGTGCTGTCAACTCATCGCGAGCGGCGCCCAACGTTGCCGATGTCCCGCGTTGCCAACGGAGCAAGTCAGATTTCGCAGGCTCAACGTAACATCCAGATCCTCAGCGAGCATGGTAAGCGCTTCACGACATTGAATCTAGAGTTTTTAAATGATTTCCAAACTCCGAATCCTACCCTGATTTTAACATAAAATTTTCGCTGTTTAATAGCGAAATCCTTTTGAAAGGATAATTTAGCTGTTCTAAAATGTTCCAAGCTTTCAGCACAGCAGCTCGACAACCTTCTGATGCGGTCCGAATGTGATGTGGTCGAAAAATTTCATGAGGTTTCATAGTGGGCGGCTGCTAATAGTTTTGTAGATTACGCCGTCGGTAACTCTAATTTCTCAGGAAACAAGCCAAATTCTCGTCGAGCTTCAGTCAATGGCGCAAGAAAAGGTCTCTTTGTCTCTCATTTAATTTGATTATTTCTTCAGACAAATTTACGAGCTCAAGAACGATGTCTCACTGCGCAGTATCAGATGCTTATGTCGAGAATGCAGACTGTTGGCCTGGAGGCAAAGCGCAGAGAGCAAGTAGCCATGGAGGAAGTAAGCATCTGCCCGTTTTCTCACTGAGCATCACCACAGGCGCAAATTGAAGCGGATAAGATTGAAGAAGAACTAAAGGATATCAAGCAACCCGAGCAGGCAGCTGCAAGAATCTTCTTACGCCAAGCCAGTCTCGATACAGTTCGACAGCGAAATCAGGCATCACAAAATCGCATCAGTCTACTGAATTCTTCTATAGGAGATCAAGCAATTGGAGCGAGACATGAGGCTATTTGAGGAAATGTTCTCGGACTTGCACTCGCTCATCCACGATCAGAGTGATCAGGTGGACGCCATCGAAAGACATGTCGGAATAGCGTCGATGAAAGTCGAGACGGTATTCCCGCATTGCACGTCTTGTTTTAGGCATAAGGCCCTGGAGTGCACGAATAAGTCGACTAATTACGCAAAGAAGAGGCTGAAGAAGCGGATCATATTCTTTGCAGTCGTTTTGGGTGTTGTCCTTATTACGGTCACGACAGTTTTGCTTTTAAAACTTGCATAGATGTGTCTAAGGTTTACAGCGTCTCTTCTAACTTCGTTGGCAGATTTGGAACGAGCTACAGGGTGGTCTCGTTGCATGTCCGTCTTCGACAGTGAGCCTTATCATGCAAGTCTTCAAGTTTTTTTGCAGTGCATAAAGATCCAGTAAACTCATTGGCAACACTCAAGTGTGTGTAGAGCCAGAACTACTATGTATCTCTCGGAAAGATTGTCGCAGGGCTGAACGAAGATGCACAGGGCCTCACGTTCATCGCGCTGTTCTTAGAGAGAGTGATTGAGAAGGTCGCGCACTTCCCTGATGGCGCCTGCACTCGCGACCTTTGTTCTCGTCTCAGGACGTTGGGACGGGCGGTACACTATTTACATCGACACCCCTATTGGAACAGGTTCGACTCCTAACGCGTGATGTGTGTTCCCCAAATTTGGCTTTGGCTATTTTCATAGAGCCGGCTCTTCAAGGGGCCGACCATTTGAGAGGGTTGGATTTGGACGTCGAGGTCTTTTGAGCCATCTTTCGCGATTCTCTTCCGGTTTTCACCGACAGTTATAGAGTCAACAGACTTTATCGTCCTACATCAGCAGATTTTTGGAAATGAATAATACAAGAGGTAGAATATTCAGCAGTGTAATTTGTCAAATCGAATGTTTTAACAGTAATAGTAGGTAGAGGTAGGTAAAACGGTAGTGGTAGAAGTTGGTGACTTTGAATATTCATTCATGTACGCCCGGACACGATCCACTTCTCTTGGACTCGATTCTTCGACAGGAGATGCTGGTTTGACAACTTCCACAGCGTCTTCTGACTTTATCGAAATTGGCTGCGTTGATTCTCCTGGTGAGCTCGGATCGTTCTCAAGGGCGAGTTGATGCCGTTTCGACATTTCCACGTAGAGATCTCCAAAGCTCGGACGATCTTTCGGGTCGAAGGTCCAGCACCAGCCCATGATGGCCAGATAACTGCGATAGAAATGCAATGGTGAATGAGCCGAGCTTTTGCTCCTTCCCTTGTCCTCCCTTCTCCTTCTTCATTTCCCTCTCCTCCCCTCCGACACAATCTAGCTGCCCAGGCAGACAGACAGACGCGGCTGGTACAAAGCCACCGCGGCACGCCTCCTCTAGGTCAGTCGGGACGCCGTCGAGCGGCTCCCATCTCGCCGCTTCCCCGACTCGTCCTAGGTCCAGCAGCGGACGTCCATGGTGGCACTTCCCTCCTCCTTTCCTCCGGTACCACACCCAAAGTCCCCTCTCTCCTCCTCAACAGCTTGTATTGGTAAGGTCTCCGCCTGCAGCGCGGTCCCCTAATCACTCCACCAAAACCCTCGCGGCTGGCCTTCACCTCGGCGCGACTTGGCCATCTACTCGGGCCGTCTCCGCATTCAACCGTAAGCGGCCGCAATCCTTCCTCGGGTCTTCGGATCCCCCTTTCACCTGGATCGCAGCTCGTTCAACGAACTTTGAACGCCTTACGTAATAAAAGAACGAAGTCGACTTACAATTCCTTAGGACAATCGTTCGGTTTTGCTGGTCGCAATCCTTCTTTCAAAGAACGGAAGTGGAACTCCACGTCCAAATGACTCTTGAAGGGCATTTCTCCTTTGGAGAAAATCTCCCATACTGTCATGCCATACGACCAGACATCACTCTTCGCCGTTATCTGCAAACTATCAAATATGTGAAGAAAGTCTTACGGCGCCTTCAAAATATGCTTCCGGAGCAGTCCATCGATACGGAAAACGCAGGTCGCTTTGGATGATATAAACCTGTCGGAACTCGCGAGCAAGACCGAAGTCGCAGAGCTTCAGTTGAAGGTCGGATGTGAGCCTAAAAGGTTGATAAAGGCAACTTCAGAGTCCCAAACATGCAGTTCCTCGTGGCTAGATCTCGATGAATGATGTTACAACTGTGAAGATAAAGCATTCCAGAAGTGATCTCCTTGGCGAAGCGAAGCTTCTCGACTTCCGTTGTGTGCTAAAAGAAACTCAAATTCCTGGCCGACAAACATTGTTCTGCAGATATTTCTCAAGACAGCCACCCTCTAGCAATTGCATCACGAGCATCGGAATCTTCTCTTCATTGAAGCAAACTCCGTAGATTCCAACAATATGAATGTGCCTGAAAAGTTGCTTCTGAAAACGGGAGAACAGCTCACTTGAGGGACATCATGGTGGCAGCCTCGCGGAGAAACTGCGTTTGGGCTTCAGCATCATCCAAGGATTTGAGCTGCTTGCAGGCAACGACCACACTTTCTTTTGCGCCAACTGGTCGATAGACAGAGCGATACACGAGCCCGAAGTGGCCTAAAGGATTCCTCTCATTGCTAGAGAGCTTCGACACTACCAGTGCCGAGGATTCTTTCCATTCTTCCAATTCTCTTGCTGGGAATCAGAAATCGACGATCAAAGTTGGCAAGACGAACGGAGTCGAATTGCTTGTTCAAGGCTCTGTCAACTTCGTAGTCGTCATCGTCTTCCCTCTCAGCGCTGTAAATTAAACGAAATCAAGAAAAAAATAACCTATTAGTTGCATTGCTCGTTGCGATTGATTTAAGACTGATTTGAGGAGGAGGAAAGACTTGTTGACGACTTCGAATGAAATGGAAGACAAGGAGGGCGACTGCCACGAGAAGAAGTAGAAGAAGGACAGTGGAAAGCACAACGATGACGATTGTCATGCCGCTGTATCCATTTGACACGGTCAACGCCGCTTCTTTCACGCAAACAAAGTGGTTGCCCTGCAAGTGTTTGCTAAATCTTTTGCCGTGCTCGAACTTCGAAGCATGCGACGTTGCTCCACTTGCGACGAAACTTGACTTCCTTCTGCTGGTCTCCATTCATTGCAACACAACTTTCTGGAGCAATCTACAAGAGACAAAAGACTTTGATTCTCAGGACGGGTCAAACCTCCGCGGGATGTGAGGGTTCACTTGGTAACCACCAAGCCGTGAAGTCCAGTTTTGTTCCGTCAAGCCACTCAAAAGTTTGTGCGTCCTGCACCTTGGAATAGAGGCCGATATAAGCGCTGCCTCCCTCTTTGTTTGCTAGTGCTTTACTTGTTTTCAGACCATGCTAAAAAGGGATCCACTTACCACCTATAAAGTCGTTTTCATCTTTACTATGAATCGATGCAAGTTCGGCTCCTGCTTCAAGGCATTCTTTCTTCGCCAACTCAAAACTCATTTCAGTTGAACTTATCTGAAGAGAACATTAGAGGAGAAGGGGTATACTCGATAGCAGGCTTTCGTCTGTTTCAAATACTCGAAATCGGAATCACACTTCGAGGCATTAGATGAAGTCTTAGAGATTGCAGCTTTCTTGCAAATTGCATTTTTCCACTGAAAGTTTATATGTAATGATGCTGTGATTTTCTCGTCTGCCAACCTCCTTACAAAGGACGTTGTTCCAGTGTCGCTTCCAGCCGTTGTAGTCTCCTTCCATCGCAACACAGTTCTCAATAAACTGCAAAAACTCTTTAAAAAGCAAGACTCTACATCTTCAAACTGAGTCGGTTCTCCGTCGGCCCAGTTCTCGAAGTCTACAGGCGATTCATCTAGCCAAGCATAATTGTGCTCGTCCTCTGTCTTCGAGCGCATTCCGATAAAAGTCTGCGCTGTCAGCAACTCTAGACAAGTTGTTTCGAATTAATAAAGTTACTTGCGATAAAGTCGTTCTCGTCAACATTATGAATTGACAGAAGAACAGAATCGTTTTGAGCGCAAATCCTCACGGCCTCATCAAAAGTATGTCTCGTTTGGTGGACCTACTTAGTGCAATTATTTACAACATTTGTAATAAAAACTTACATAATAACACTTATTGGACGGATAAAAGAATTTGTATTGCTCTGGACAAGGACTAACAATAAGTGATTGCTGCTCTTCAGCGCTAGCTAAAATGAAAAGGACGAGCAGGAGACGAGACAGCATTCGAGGTCGCAGGAAGTGAAGAAGAAAGAAGAAGAAATCGATGCGGTGGTCTCGTGGCAAGCGTAAAGAATTCTCTCAGAGACCAACCAAATCAAACAGGTTCCGGGTTCTTCTTCAGTGCTTTCATACTAATTCAAAGGGAAAATTGGACGATTAGAGAAGCTCGTCGCAACTTTCCAAACTCATTATTTTTATTCAATTAGGCACTTCTAGCCAACGACCTGGCCTGCCTCTCGGATGCCGTGATGCTGCTGCTATGCTGCAAGCGCCTCCGATAAGCCATAGCAGTATTTCTTCTTCAAGTGCTTTTCTCGGGAACGCGAAGTGAGTCGCTAGTGGAGATGCGATCGAGGAACCAGACGACTACCTCGCACTAAATGGCACTTCTGAGCTATAACTATCATTTCTGTTTCGACCCGCCAATTGTAGCGTCAGCTAAACTTTAGGATGACAGAGAATGTTGTCTGGCAACGATTGCAGTGATGGTAAATAAACGACATTCTCTAAGAAGAAGCCAATGTTTGCTCTTTGAATGAACGCTGAATGCCTCCTTGGCAACGAAGTATATGTTGGAGAAACAGAATCGGCTTTTATTAATACTTTTAGACTTGGAAATTTGGAAGCTTCAATTCGTCTGTCCACTGATGAACTGCTTGATTGCGTAGGCTGTCTCCGGCGCACGTTGTCGTGGAGCCTATAGCACTTGCACAAAGAAAGAAATAGAAGCGAACCTCGTGGCCTGCTCTTCGCACCGTTATGAAAGTGAGACCCTCATAAACGGTCTGGAAGCCCGTCACAAGACCATCGTAATACCAGGGCTTCTTGCCTTCCACGAGAGGTAGCTCGACCGAGGCGGAGAATTTTTGACCTTGCAGAAAATTGCACACCGCATCCGTGTCACCGTAGAAAAGAAGGGCTGAAATATTCGCTTGAAGGACCTTCATCGGTTGCGAGACATTGGCGGAAAGTTGGCTAATGTAGGTTTCAGTGCGGAAATTGCTGAAATGGCTCTGCTTATTGGAAACAAAACCACTCACGGTGTACTATAATGCCACTGTCCGAGATGCTCGGGAATGTTCAGAGCTTTACGCACTTCCACACTGTTCATATACGTGCTCGTGGATACATTATTGAAGGAAGCTGTGCGTTCTGTTGAATTGACAAGAGAACGTCCGTAAATGTCGTAGGGGTCAATAATATGCTTGTTGGTATCAAATGTAATAGAATGAATAATTAGAGCGCTAGAGCGCAAGTTAAATCAAATTTGTCTTGGTCGCATCGATCAACATCCCTGCATTCTACCGTATATCAGAGGGAATCTCCAAACCCATTGCAACAACGTTTTTCGAACGTTTTCCATAATTCTTCGCTTACGAATCCATGCGAGTATAAGAATAGGAACAATCGACGTTCAAAGAAAATTCTGTTTGTCCAGCAATAATTCGCTCAGCTAACATTGATACGTAAAAGGCGGCATAACCTTCGCCTGTCAGAAAAATGGAGTGATTTCGAAATTTTGGAAATTCGATGAAGAACTGTTTGATGGCTTCATAATTCTCATCGGCAGTTTTATAATTGTTTGTGTGAGGTTGCCATCCGTCGAATATGAATAACCCACACCAGCAGGCGCATCAAGGTAGACGATATTGGCGAACTGCACATGGCTCGAAAGTTTTTTTTAAACAAACTTGCCTTGTTCCAAGAATGTGGATTCTCGCGCAAAGTTTTGCCATCCTTGTTCATCAAATATGGACCCATTTCATTCAAAAGCCCTATTCCGACTGACGAGCAACCGGGACCGCCGTTGAACCAGAAGAACAACGAGTCTGTCGCTGGATCATTTTGAGATTCGACAAACCTACAATAAAAACAAAAAAACGTAAAGATTTTCAAAAGTGACCAATAGAATAGAAAGTTCGTCTTTGAGGCACGCAAATGGCCCGAGAAATGACGAAACTTTGGAGTGAAGGAGAGCCCAGGGAGAGAATGAATCTCGTTGCTCGTCGCTTTTTCGACTAATTGCAAGAATAGCAGAAATACAATGAGGAGCTTTATTCTCATAATAAACTGGCAAACCGAAGACCGTTTTTGGAACGTCAAAGCCAGCCAGAGTTTGACGCTTGTGGCTCGCTTGTGAATGTTTATATAGAGGAAACAGAGAGAAAAGTGTTGAATCAAAACGCTGAGTGAAATCCGATGACAGGCAAAACCAAAAATAGTCACACACTAACTAGATACTTCCTTCTCGATGCTGCGCATAAGAGTTATGCGGTCAAAAGCAGATTATGTGCACGAATATTTGTGGGCAGAACATAAAAGTGCTTAGAAATGGATTTTCTGTGAGAATTCGGAAGCTTCAAATCGGCTGTCCACTGATGAACTGCTTGATTGCGTAGGCTGTCTCTGGTGCACGTTGTCGTGGAGCCTAAAGCGCTTGCACAAAGGAAGTACTTGAAACAAACCTGGTGACCTGCTCCTCGCACTGTTATGAAAGTGAGGCCTTCATAAGTGGTATGGAAGCCCGTCACCAGATCATCGTGATACCACGGTCTCTTGTCTTCCACAAGAGGTAATCCGAGAGAGGCAGAGAACTTTTGCCCGAGCAGAAAATTGCACACCATATCCGTGTCGCCGTAGAAAAGAAGAGCAGGAATCTTGGCATTCATGACTTTCTTCATCGATTCTGAGACATTTGCGGTACGTTGAAGCGTGTAGTGTTCCTTTCGGAAATCGCTGGAAAGACTTGTCGAGAAACGATCACTAACGGAACACAGGAATGCCAGCGGCCGAGATGCTCGGGAATGTTCAGAGCTTTACGCACGTCTGCACTATTCATATAAGTCGTCGTGGAAGCCGTGTTGAAACAAGCTGTGCGTTCCGTTGAATTATCTGCGCAACGCCCGTAAACGTCGTACGTATCAACAGGGCCATAAAGAGTTTGATTTAACATTGACAGCAAAAGCTGGTAACAACTGTCATCAAACTGTCCATAGTCGCAGTTATCAATGTGCCTGCAGTTTGCCGTTTACTTGCAAGAGAAAAAAAAACCAAACCCATTGCAACAGTACGTCTCCAGCTTTTTCCAATCTCGTTCGCTTACAAATCCATGAGAGTATCCAAATAAAAGTAACGTGTTCACGTAAAGAAGAGTCTCATCACCACTGAAGCCACCATTCCCAATCGCGATGCCCTTCATTTGTGGATTTCTAAAGCTTGCTCAAACCTTAACGTTTAAAGGAAATTCCGTTTGTCCAGCAATAATTCGTTCAGTCAACATCGGTACGTAAAAGGCGGCATAACTTTCGCCTGTCAGAAAAATGGAGTGATTTCGGAATTTTGGAAATTCTGCGAAAAATTGCTTGACCGCTTCATAGTTCTCATCAGCAGTTTTATCATTGTTTGTTGTGAGGTTGCCGTCGGTCGAATACGAATAGCCCACACCAGCTGGCGCATCAACATAAACAATATTGGCGAACTAAAACTTAGGAAGTGATTTGAGGCTTGCTTTGTTCCAGGTATGCGGATTCTTTTTCAACGTTTTGCCGTCTTTGGTCAACAAATAGGGGCCCATCTCATTCAGAAGGCCTTCCATCGAGGAACAACCGGGACCACCGTTGAACCAGAACAACAACGGATCGGTGGCTGGATCGTTTTGCGATTCAACAAGCCTACAAATAATCACAAAATTTGCATTTTAGGGAAAATAGAACCAGTAAAAGAGGAAGTGTGTCTCCGAAGCACGCAAGTAGCCCGAGAAATGACGAAACGTTGGAGTGAAGGAGAGTCCGGGTAGTGAAGCAATCTCCTTGCAGGCATTTTGTTCAAGTAGAAAGAACAGAAGCATCAGAACAAAGTGCTTCATAGCTCTCTGATGTTGTCGGACGCCAAAAAAAGTCACCAAAGGCCGCTCTTCTCAACTTGTATAAGTAAATTCTTGCACGACAGAAATTCTCGGAAAGCGCACCCGCGGCGTTGGCTCCAAATTCGTCGAAAGAAATGTGATACAAGTCAAAAGTCAAACGTAAACGAGCGCGCGTGCAAGCTGCGTCCTCCTCGATGAAGTGTGGAAGCAATCATAGATAGGGACGCCGCAAAAGTATAACAGTGTGTCTAAATAATTTTATCAGCTTTTCATCTTCTTGTTTCTCGTGGGCCTCACAACTGTGCTTCTGTGTTTTCATGGCTAGGCGCGTAGCAATCGCGAAACTTCCTCTCGTTTTTGGGGGTCTAGAATCAGTCGCCCCACCGAACAAAAAAAGGCAGTGTACGAGCCTGATCATTCAAGGCGAGCGACAGGCGAAAGTGCGTCAACGGCGTCGCTAGTCACGTCGCGCCTGCTTTAAAACGCCGTCACGCTTGCTGCCTCGAGAATTAAAGGCAAGTCGGTTCGCTCCTGATCGATACGACCAAAGATGGCTTACGCAATGAACAAGCAATATGCATCATTTGACAAGGAAAACAGAAGCATGAATGTGTTTCAAGTGCCTAGGTTCAGAAGGAGGGTATGTTAATGACGTTTAGTGAGACGTTGGAAGTAGCAGTCGTCTTCGGCTTCATGTCGACAATGATCTAGAACCTGGAGACTCTTACACGATCCGCTGATAATCCAGACTTTTTTGAAGGCGTTGGTCATGAAACTCTAGATCGCTGCAACTCTGGCCTCTTCGTTCTTCCGCATTCAACCTTGGTCGTGGCTGTTCGTTTTTCTCCGTGTCCAAGAGCACCTTCAGACAAACATCACGATCAACTTCCAATTGCGCCTTCCCGTCCGTCCTTCAACGACGACCACTCCCGCATCGCCGTCGCAGAACCTCCTCCATCTTGTCCTCTTCCGACCCTTCGACTCCCACAGTATATAAGCCGCCCGTCTACGTCGCCGTCTTCAGTGCAGTGATCATGCGCACCTTCGCGCTGCTCGCTCTTCTCGTTGGCGTCGCCCTCTGTGGCTGGGGTCGAGTGAGTTCTCTTCCGTGTTCCTAGGTTTTCATTTTAGCGTGGCAACTTCGATCGTAAAAAGCAGTTGGACAAGCCGAACTTCTTCAAGAGTGGACCCTCAAAGACCGTGTACTCGGAGTACCAGAAGGTCGTCACCACCTACAACACGGTGCCGGATCGCGATGCGGCCAAGCAGTTCAAGGGCTGGTACGACAAGCAGCCGCCGGATTTCAAGAACGACTTCAAGAGCTATCGTGACGACTGCCAGAAGCAGATCGATACCGAGAAGAAGAAGCATCAAGCTGTGCAGTCTAAGTTCTCGCCCAAGGCCAAGGAGGCGGACTCGAAGATCCTCGACATCTGCAACAACGATGCGTACTCGCAGCAGCAGAAGCTAGATGAGATTGAACAGTACCAGCAGTCGCTGCCTCCAGAGGTCCAGAAGGAGCTCGATGGAGTTGGAGACAGCTACTACGAAGTCCTCGTCACCATCAGCTTCGTCATCAAGATCCCGATCTAGACTCTTCATAGGATCGAATAAAGAATGTGCTGTTCGTCTTGAGGATTATCATTTTATCAAAGATGCTGTAGATCCACAGAGACGTTTGTGTATGAAGATTTAGTTGAAGGACGTTGCTTGCTGGTAATCAAAGCAAGCTGCTTGAACACACAAATAGTTGCCTGAACGAATATTTCTGCCCTTGTATGCAAATGACCTCACAATCAGTGAGCTGCAACCCGTGACGATGGGAACCCCTCAGGATTCTTCGTAACCTCGATGAGTAACGGGGTCGAAAAATCTACCAAATATTTTATTCTGAACCTCTGTATAATTCAATTGCAGGTTGCTTCAACTGCTTTAAGCCAAGCCTGTCTCGATAGGATCGAGTTTGGATCTCTGGACCAGATCGTAGTATTTGCCACGCTTAGCCATCAACTGCTGATGCGTGCCGCTCTCTCCGGCACGCCCCGCTTCCACGAAGACAATGAGATCCGAGTTCTGGATGGACGAGAGGCGATGCGCAATAGTGATGCATGTGCGGTTCATGCGCGCTTTTTCCAGCGCCTCTTGTACGGCCTAAAATCGATTTTACCATGTTATTGTGATTGACCTTTTCGCTCTGTGAATCAAGAGCTGAAGTCGCCTCATCGAGCAGCAAAATTCGCGGATTCTTCACCAACGCACGTGCAATTGCCAATCGTTGACGTTGACCGCCGGATAGCCGACTGCCGCGCTCGCCGATGTTCGTGTCGAAGCCCTGAAAGAGCGTATTCTTCTAATTGTAAGGCGTTAAGGCCTGGCCAGAGTCGCGCGACGCGACGCGCGACGCCTATTAAAATGCGTC
>JAQIXL010000788.1:0-24786 GCA_034700245.1 Poikilolaimus oxycercus
GTGAAATTTCCCACATGCCAGGGGGCACCCAGAAGGTGTCGGGGGAAGGACTGTAAACATCGCTTGCAGGCTTATTTCCTTGCCTCGCTCGTCCTCTTGGCCGCTGAGGCATCGACCTTGATGCTTGATCCCCAATCCGTTTGTCGAGCACCGACAGTCCATCTCCTAGCGGACCTTCTTCGACATGACGCCGACACCTGCACCCGGTCTCACCTCACTGGTAACCTCCTACTGTCTTCAAAGTATTGGAGCAGAGTTCAAAAAGGTTTTCAGAGATTCGATGGACGGGCGTGGTGGTGTTCCTCTCCTCGGTCGTCTCTCTTATTCTGACAACAGCCTTCTTGAGATTCTTCTACGAGGTCTTCATTTCAGGATGGTAAGTTCTCAGTCAAGATAGAAATGCTTGCAGCCCAATTTGCCGCGATGTCTACGATGATTGGTAGTTTACCGTTCTCCTGCTAGACTTTTTATTCATCAACGGGTCTTCCATACGGTTATGTAAGCATTTGAACAAATAAATGTCTTCGAAGAAACAAACTAGGCGTGTGATCGGAATGGCAAAATAAGACCCTTTTTGGTGAAGGAAAGAATACTAGATCTTGAAGTAAGAACGTACCGCTAAGGACCTCTTTGGATGAAGTGACGAGTCGAGAAAGTGCTAACAAGAAGCTTTTCCCTATCCCTAGGGATAGGGAAAGGTCGCCGAGGCAACAAACGAATTGCAGCGTTCGAGGTGTCGAGTGTTTCTCATCATTCTCTCATCGGTTGTTGGAAGGCATACTTCATCAGAGACGCCCCCTCCCCCAGTTCCCGATTTGAAATCCCATTTCGTAATTTGTTCAAAGAGACTAGAAAGGGCACTCCTCGAAATAACGGCGTGAACCGAAAGTCTGACTCATTCTTTGAAGAGAGAGAATTTCTCTTGTTTGTGTCCAAGGACACGTATGGTCTCGGTCATTTCGCAAAACATCCAGTTACATCACGATCTTTAGGATGACGATGTACAACCGCTCATATAAAAGAGACGAGGAGAATTCTTCGAATGTATGCCGTTTTCGTCTTAGTGGAAGGATCGATGAGATGCGGGAGTCTCGCTCTGCTCTGTGTTCGAACACAAACCACAAGGCTGAGACGCGCCCTCCCGCGCCCGCCTCGCCTCCACTTTTTGCTCTCCTCGCGCCACGCGTCGTGTTCACTCTCTTCCCCTCTTCTCCTATTCACTTTCACTTTCTTATAGCCAATCTTCTTCTTGGCTCAAAAGGAATCATGGGCGACGTGGACAAGGAAGCAGAATTCGCTCGACCGGTCATCAAGAAGAATGGCCGCTTCGCGAATCCCGAGTCCTTCGACGAGAAACCCATGCCCTATGGACGATTTCTGAAGTTCGTTCTCCCTTCTATTGCGAGAGCTCGTTTCCAGATTTCTCCTATTCGACAAGAGACCTAAGCGACCGGAATATGGAAAGGAAGAGGTAATTGGCAAACTTCTGGAGTATCTTCGTTTAGATTCTTGGAAAGCATTTGCCCGTTCAAATGCGTCCCGAGTTGCCTTCAAGCGAGTCGAGTTCTCTGTCGGCGACATGGCTAGGCCATGCCACTGTGCTTGTCCGCCTTGAAGGGGTCACCTTCCTCACTGATCCTGTGAGTCTCCAATTGACGGAAGAAGAACTTCTAGGTCTTCGCTCCTCGAGTGAGTCCCTTCTCTTTCATGGGACCGCGGCGTCTGCGACCGAATCCTCTAGACATCGACGAACTTCCAAAAGTACTGCTTCTCCAGGTCTTTCCAAAATCGTTCAGATTGACTTTGCTGTCATCTCCCACGATCATTATGATCATTTGGATGCGAAAGCTGTGAAGGCTCTGGCAGAGAGGAACCCCGACATGTACTGGCTTCTCCCCATGGCGAGTCTCTCTTCTTCTCTTGAATGACGTCTTTCAGGGCATGAAAGCGCTGTTCCAGGGCTGGGGAGTGAAGGGTCATATCATGGAGCTGAGCTGGTAAGTTCCCCTCTCTGCTCTCTGTTCTATGGTCAGAATGTGTCAGCAAACACAGCATCTCATGTTTTCTCACCGAAGAACATAGTGAAAATGGATATTATTTCAGGGGCGAGAGTGCGAACCTCGTCTTCCGAGGGGTCTCCATCGACGTGTGGTGTGTGCCGGCGAAGCACTGGGGACGGCGATGGCTCTTCGATGGATGCAAGGTGCTTCCTTCTTCTCTTTTCATCTCTCTTTTTTCAGCGTCTTTGGTCTGGATGGGCTGTTGTCGGTCCGACTCGACGCTTTGTCTTCGCCGGCGACACAGCGTACGTTCCTGAAGAACACGGCAAGATCGGCAAGAAGCTCGGACCCTTTGACTTGGCGGCTATTCCAATTGGATGTGGAGAAATCAAGTTGGTCTTTGTCTCCCTCCCCTTTATTTCGACAGGGGACTGATGAGTCAACACCACATCTGTCCAAATGAGGCCGTCGAGCTGCATCGACTCTTCCTGGCGAAGACCTCTATCGCCATTCATTGGGGCACTTATGAATTAGGAGTGGGAGAGGTGAGGGCTTTCTCCTAGATCTGACAACTTCTTTAGCATTATCTTCAACCTCGAGATCGCCTCAAGGAGCGGCACGCCGAGGATCCCCAGTTGGCCGAGAGTTTTCTCCTCGTTCAACACGGCGAAGTCTGGACTGTCTCCGAATGAACACCCTTTGTACATATCCGACTATTTATTACGGAAAACTATGGAAAGATTTGTACTCTTCGCCTATGCGGCAACAGCCGAGCCCCAACTTCTGGAAAGACTGTCCCAGGAAAGCACCGTCGCTTTGATCATGAAGACACCCAATGGGGGAAGAAGTGCGCTGAGAGGGTCCTCCATCCGTTTCATGCCGAGGTCCTCGCCCGTCCAGAGGTTCTTAAACGTCTTTAGAGGAAGAAGGAAGAGACCTTGACTCGATAGCCATAAGGATGGTTCATGCCCATATAGGACATCGTGAAGAAGTAGTTCTGAAAGATCTCGAAGGATGGAAGAAAGAGCCTACGCGTCCGTATTTATCATCCGTGTTCACAACGGCGACGGCGAAGGAAGTTGCATTAGTGAAAGGATCAATAGGCATCATCGGCTTCACATACATCAAAACCGTCGCGTTGTGCTGAACAATCTTCACATGAAGCGTTTCCCTCACCTCGGTGATGCACCGAGCCATGATGCCCATTGGGTCTTGGTCCACGGCAATGACATCTCGATTGAGGAGAATCTCCCTGAACTCCGGTCCAATAGTTCTCAAGTCGTTGGACATGAGAAGGGGCGCGGACCACATAGCCCAGACGGTCATCTGAAGACGCGCCTCGTCCACCTTCACGTGGTGGACACCCGCGAGGATCTGGAAGTTGAGAGGGGAAAAGGAAGGGAAACCATGTCGGGATCATTCCAATGTCCAGGTCCATGAGCAGGAATCAACTTGTTCTGCCATTTGTTGTAGTAGTGGATGATGCTGAGGATGCTCGAGAGAGAACTGAGACTTCTTCGAAGGAAGAAGCACTCACTTGACGACATCCATCATATTCCTCCAGAGATGACAGTGGCGAGAGATCTCGTTGTAGTCCACCTTGAACGCCTTCCAAAGAAGGAAAAGCTAAACCTGGTCTTCGAGGCCGAGCCAATAGGCGGGCCAACTACAGGAAAACACGATTTGTCGTCCACTCGCCCTTAGTTGGCGCGACATCTCCGCGTAGCCTGTATCTCCTTTTCTTGAGAGAAGAGAGAAGAGAAAGACCTCTTGGCATCTCTCTCCAGTCCACATTGCAGCCATCCATCTTGAGGTAATCGACGCCCCAACTAGCAAACAACACCGCGTCTTGCTAAACAATTCCCTTTGTTCTACAAGGAGACCAACGCCCAAATAACCGAGACTCCCCGGGAAGCCCGCACAAGTCTGAGTGCCGAAGTCGTTGTAGATGCCCAGTTTGAGACCGCGGGCGTGCATCTGAACCTCTCAAGTCTTCTCCTCCTTTTAGACAAACAAACATAATCAGCTAGAGCTCGAATGCCTGAGGGGAATCTGGTGCCGTTAGCCACGAGGAAGCCATTCGGGTCTCTACTTCCAGCCCAACAGTCGTCGATGTGGACCCCGACATAGCCCGCTTCTCGGTAGCCATCGTAATCTGTGAATAAGGAGAGGGAAGAGGCCACCCACAAAGACGATCAGCCATGTCCATGTAGAGACGTTCGCTTATACACTGAGAAGGCTGCATATCACATCTGACATTGCATTGGAAGGCCATCCAAGACATCCAACCCATGGGAGGACGTCTGAAGAGGAATTGAGAAGAGAGAGAAGGAGTCTCACCTTGCCTGACCATCTTCGAGAGTGTAGACAAAGGAGAAAAAGAGAGGCAGAAGAAGCAGGAGCATGCCGTGAGGCGAGGCGGTCTTCGAGTGAAAGCGGGTCGATGTCCATCACAGAAGACGGCCACAACGGCACTCCTCTTCTTCCCTTTCTCCTATTCCTTTTACCCCGAACACGTCTGCGGGGACGAGCACGGAAACCGGCTTCCGTCGGTCCCCCCACGCGCCAGCTTCTTCATCAGTGCTATTTGATGATGAGGGGAGGAAATATCTTTATGAGATGTTGAAAGAGGAGAGATCGAGAGTGACTGCAACCGGCGAAGAGATGATATTCGAGAGAAGAGAAGTCAAGAGGAGCCGGAGACGTCGCTGCCTCGAGAGTAGTAAGACCAGTAGAGGATCTGAGAGGGGAACAAAGGGAAACGTGACTCACATTGAAAAGAAAGAAAGAAGCGGGGAAGACAATGCTCGAGAAAGTGTCTATCTTCTCGGGAGACCACGACGACTCCCGCGACGTCGCCGTCGTCGGCACCTGCGAAAACTTGAAAAAGAACCAAAACCCACGACAAGTCCCGGACCAATTGACGATGTGGAGAGACTCCCGGCTGGAAGCATGAAGCGAGGCTCGAACTTCCGCGGACCTCCCTTCGGACTCGCCTCCCAAGAAGTCGCTGAGGGTGCCGCGGTCAAAGGCTGAAGGAAGTCCCTGGAGGAAGTCATCTTCCCTACCGCTTTGGTGAGAAGTTTTGGTGCACTCTTTGTCCGACCCTCGTCCTTCACCTGCAGACAACCGTGAAGGATTGAGATACTTGCCAAATAGCCAACGACAGCTAACTCGAGGAGACTGAGGAAGACGAAGGTCATCGAAGCGAGCATCCACAGGTCTGAAGGCGTTGTCTAGAAGACCTTGAAGAAGTTACCAATAGCCTTGATGTAAGAGACTCGAGGGAGATTTCTCATGATGTTTCCGAATTGAAAGATCATGGCAAGGAGGGAGTTCACCTGATAAAGATCTTGAAGTGAAAGAGGAACTCACTCCGAGCATAGTCCTCGCGGGAATGGCTCGAGGGCCGAGGAAGAAGGACACCCAGCTGAAAGCTCTTTCTCTCTTTCAAGAAAGGCTTACCTAATGAAGATTGTGAGATATGTGGGTAAGTAAGCCTGCATGAAGTACCAGATGTAGCGACGTTCGAAGGTCAGTGTGACATGCAGCTCGTCCCACATCCCCGCTGGATACGGCTGTAGACAAGCTGTTTACTAACAGGGTCAAAGAAGAACCTCCTCCTTCCTTGTGGGATCAATTTTGATGAGATTGAAGTCGGGGAGGACGATGGGCGAGATGATGAGCACGGGATCCACCTCGGCCCATCGCATTATCACTTCGTGGTTGTTATAGTTGAAACTGTTCTCTCTTCTTCTCTCACCTCCTCAGACCTTTCATAAATGAGACTGCAGGTCTGTGTGTCGAGAGGGAAGTTGGAGAGTTCCATGTTGCAGGGACCTTTCACTCGAAGGCGCTAGAAAGAGTTTCTAGATGGGGAGGGGGAGGAGGGAAGAGCCTACGTAATTGACCATGACGGTGCCGTTCGGGAAGAGCATCAGGAAGACACTTCTGAAAACGAGCGCTCAATGACTTTTTGGCTTTTCGCCCTTTCATCAAATAGCCTTCGACTCTCAATGAAGGAGGGGAGATTGTCAAGGGAAATGAAGACTTGCCGAAAGGGAGAATCGTGGATCTGCGCCACCTTGCTGTTGATGAAACAAGAATTGGGCGTCCACAACTTGTCCAACACCTGCAAGATCTCTCGAGTCAAAGGGAGGAGAAGGAAGAGGACCTGATGATTGAGGGAGAGGTTGCCCTTGCAAGGAGAGAGATGCTCGAAGTGGAGAGCCGGGTCCAGCCATCTCTCCGTGATATAAATGTCCATCTGAGACTTCAAGAGAGGGAGTGGAAGAGTAACCTCGAAGTCATTAGTGATCTCGTTGATGGAAGTGATTGCCTGCAGCCAGATCTCCACCGACACCAAGAGACCGTCGTCTTCTGCAAGTACTTCCTTTCCTCTTTTCTTCTTCCTCCTTGTGAAGCTATAAGAAAGAGGCTCACTGGGAATTCGGAACTTGTTGTATCCGGTGCCGTTGAGGAGTTTGTCGATAATGTCCGTGTCCCTTGTGCAGTTGCGTCTTCGAGTGGAAGAGACGCCCGATGATGACCTGCAAGGGGAGAGAAGCCTCATTCTCTCGCCTCTCCTTCTCGTCGCCACGGACATCGCTTACTAGCGAGTTTGGCGTAAACTCGATTCCTCCCCTGGACGAAGGACGGGGAAAGGACGCCGCCATAAGAGATAATCCGCGCCCTCGGGGAAGGGGGGGGGGGCATGCTTTCTCTCTAGCATGTGAAGAGACTTGCCCTTTATGGGCCGTGTCCACGGCCTCCCGCGACTCGGCCGTCGTCTCCTCCGAGGAGAGATGGTAGTCCGCGTCGAGGATGGTGATCTCAGACTTGACAAGAGGAAGAAAGAAGAGAAGACAGAAAAGGCGCCGCATCTTCCCTTTTCCAGACGCCTGAAGCAGAAAGGAGTCTAGCGGACACGAGAAGACGCGCGCGAAATTAATCCTTCGACACTTGTTCTAAACATAAAGAAGGAGGAAAGACGTCGAGGAACTTCCTCCAACTCCTAAGCCGTGTCCAAACGTAAAGGACTAAAGGAGTTTCTTTCTCTCGAAGACCTCTGACCTCTCCTGGGAGGCATGAAAGATCAGAAGGCAGGGGGAGTTGTTCATTCACTTCAACGAGGAATGGGACGAAGTGGACAAATGAGTCAGAGCTTGAAGAAAACAATCATCGTCTCTCGGAACATGTCAAAATAGCGCATATCAAATGCAAGAGGGAAGTCTGTTGTGGTGAAGGAGGAGAGTGCCGCGGGGCGAGGCCGTGTCAAGGCGAATCAGCCCTCGGCGAGGGAGTCGCCTTCTCCCGCTCCTCCCTCTCGTCGAGGAGGCGCCTCCTTCTCGCAAATTATCAGAAATTGTGCAAAATTGCGGCTAAACCGTGAGAATTGGAGAAAGGAACGAAGCGACTTCGAGGCTGAGAGGCCACTCAACATGCAAACGACAGGAAACTCCCCTCGCGGTCAGATTACGCTCAGAAGGAGAAGAACTTCGAAGGAAGAGGTTCAGCCTAGAAACTCTCTCTGAGATTCAACTCGGTGCACTTCGAGATGTCGTCACTCCTTTTACAAACAATCACTGAGAATGGGAGGTGTTTTGGGACACGACCTAGATGACGCCTAGTGTCTTCGTCATTGTGCATGTCTGGGAAGATCACACGTGAAGAGACCGAGAACGATTGGAGAAGACTTTGCTTACAATCAGCGAGCACGAGAAGAGCATGGAAACAGATGTTTTCTTGCCGTCCGCGTTCACCGACGCATTCTTCATCGCAAGCAGACGCTGGATGCTTTCTCTTCCTCTTCTCTTCTTGCAGTTCTTCCATTGCTTTTCGATCGATGGAACCAGATAGATGCAGACAGCCACGCCGTCGGAACTATCGAAATGATCACCAGGAGGAGCAGCTTCAGGATCACGAGTTCTTCGGCTACGGTGAAGGATCTCTTCTCTTCATAGTAATTGACTCCTTGCAGTTCTCCTCTTCTGCTTTATCTTCTACGCCTTCGCCCAGTGGACGTTGCTGCCCTGGATGAACGTAAGCTTTGTTTCGAAAGGGTCACATTTCACAGTCGATACATCTTTTCTCCTCCTTGCCGGTCAACTTCTTGTTTGGTGTCTTCGGTGCTCTTGCCTCTGTGGCACTCGTGGACTATCGGCGATTCGAAGTTCTGTGTCGGAACCTTGTCTCGTCTTTTCTCTTCTCAGCGGGCACTTTCTGCTGCGTTCTTGGCTTTTATTTAGAGTCAAGTAAGCGCCTTGAGGTCTTAAGTTAATGGATAGATGGTTATCGACTGGCTTGGTTCATCACTGGCATCTGCACCATCAACCTTTACTTTCGACGACGTTGTGACTAGATCGCCACTTGCTGAAAGCGTAAAGAATATAAAGATCTTCTTTTCCTGCAACATACCTTGGACAAGAATCACGAATTCACGCTTTCCCTTGCGACAACTCTGGACGTATTTTCGTAAGACACGTGTACCAAGAGCAAGTGGACGAGAGAGAGGGGGAGAGGGAGAGGGGCGAGGGGGGGGGGTGAGCATTCCTGCATTCACTTCTCACACTTTTGTCGACGGTCGGTTGCACGCTATGTCCGCTTATTTGGTGCTCCTTCTTCTCGTTATTTTCATCTTCGCTTCCTATATCGGCTATCTAATCAACGGTCTCGTCAGCCTCGTCCACGCATTTGTCACAAAGGTTTTGCCTTTCTCCTTTTGCTTAAACCTTTATTGAAGCTGCTTGCTTGCGGCGCCCTCTTGACGGCCTTCTATCTCAGCTCCCGTTTCGGAATCAGTCACAGTCTCGTGTTGGCTGGACTCGCCATAGTCGCCTTCTGCTTCGCCTCTTCGGCCATTGACGACTTTGTCAGAACCACTCTTTTCACTGTCGACGAGGAGAAGAACGTTCATTGGAGACATGAATAAAGGTCTTCTTCTTGTCTGGAACAAAAACGTCGAGAGCAGTGAATAATCGGGAAGGAGCGTTGATGAAGCGATGAGTGAGGACGCTTGTCGACGCCTAACCACGTCTACCAAGCTCGCCCCTCTTCCCCCTCGAGACAGACCGAGATGACCCCCGTGCACCTTCTCCCTTGTGGTCGTCATCGAGGCCTCCTGTGTGTCCGTGTCCAGGCTCGTTCTCTTCTCTTAGTTCACTTCCCTTCAGAGAGCATGCATCCTCTGCCCGACCCTCGTCTGTCTTCACCTCGGCGTCGCCATGCTTCTCTCTGTGGTCCTCGGCTGGAATGTGAGACTTCCCTTCATCCGACAGTTTCCAGGTTCCCTTCAAGCTTTGTCTCCTCGGCGTCTTCCTTGTAAATTTAGTCATCGTGGCATTTCAAGCCTTTTGTGTCCATCGTTTCCATCAAAATCTTCTCGGCGTCTGCATCAACATCCATGTAAGAGCAATAAGAGAAGGAGGAGATTCGCAGTTCCTCCTTTCTATCTTCTGCACCCTCGCAGGTGCTCTTGCACTAGGAGTCGCATGTCGTCCGGAGCTCTACATCGACGACTTTCAGCACTTTGTCGATAGAAGAGAAACCTCACTTGAAAGACGTGAGTTGAACAATCTCGACTGGGAGTTTCCAGTGAAGCTCTATGCGATCGTGGGCGTCGTCCTCTGTAGTATTCTGACAATTCTCGAGGTGAGTCGAAGGGAGATGAAGAGAAGGCTTTAGACGGCGTCTCTGTGGTTGTCCCTTGAGTGCTGGAAGCATTTCCTTCGTTGCGGTCCTCACTTCGGGATCGTCCTCGTGGTCACTTCGGCCGACGAGCGTCTCGTCTACGAAGAACTCATCAATGAACTCGAACATCGAATCGCCACTTAGATCTTCTCTCAGATGCCTTTTGTATAAAAAGATGAGATGACAGAATATAGAAGATGGCGAGTGACGCAAGTTGGTTGTCTTCTTTTTCGACAAAGAAACAAGAAAGAGAGAAGTCTGACAGACAGTTCTTGAATAGCGAGAAGGGAAGAGAAGCTGACGTCCCACTCGTGAGAGGCGAGATGGTCGCCTCTCATCTACGTCTTTGCCCTATTCATTCCACCAATTTCTGTGGCATTCGCATTCAGGTGAGGGAGAAGGAGAGAGAGAGGAGGAAAGCGGAGCAGTTCAGTGCCGTGCTGAGTGCCGTCGTGGGCATGCTGCCCATCGTGCCCTTGGCTCTTGAGTCCTGGCTGCATCTCGTGAAGAAACTAGGTAATCGTTTCGTCGAAGGTCGTCTCTTGGAAGACGTCCTTCAGGGAAACTTCTACATCGTCAACACGGGTGCGTCTTCTTCTAGATGAAATGTTCAGCGAGTGTCTCGCTGTTCATCGCCCTCGGCCTTCTAGTCTTCGGCGTCCTTCGCAACAAGCCGCGTCTTCTCATCCCCATTCTCATCATCAAGGTGCTACAGCAATCACTGAGAATCCTTCCTCTTTGAGAGCATCCTGACATTGAGTCTTCTGCTGGCGACGGTTCGCTTCTTCTACGACATCGTCACCTCGACCAACCCGGCGACTCATTTCAAGCCGAGTCTCCACTCAGATCTTCTCAAACTCCCCTCCCTCCATCGTGAGATCTCTTGACTCAGCAGTCTTGCAGACAATCACTTCGCCCTCTTCGCCTTCCTCTACTTCGGCATCTGGATGATTGTTGAGGCGAGCGGAGTGGAGACCATCTACCGCTGTTATCGGCATCTCGTCGATTGTGCTCCTTATTATGGAGAGAAGCCGTCGCCCTATAACTACGAGGGAGAGGACGGCGTGGAACCCTCGAGGACCTAGACCTTCCACTTGGAACACAAAAGACTGGTTTATATACAAACGACAGAGAGATAAAGAAGAGGAGCCTTCTAAGAGGAGGCGGTGGTCGTCTGACAGAAGCCGCAGGTGGCGGCGCATTGCTGGCGCATGAGAGAGTAGTAGGCGGGGTTGCTGCAGAGGTACGCTCGACGAGAACAGTCCGAGGGACCGCCGTTCACTGGCAAGTCGATGCACACTGCAAGACGCTCTTCCTCTCCTCGAGATCTCACCTCCAGTGCCGACTGAGCCCGATCCAACGGAGCCAGGTCCGCTGCAGAAGCCGCACGTTTGAGGGCAGACCTTCTGCATGAGAGGGCGATAGAGTGGATTCGTGCAGAGACGAACACGCTGGTAGCAGTCGGAGAGACCATTCGGGCCCGGCTTGTCCGCGCATGCTGATGAGATTCTTTGTGGAAGAGAGAGGCGACTCACTGGAAGTACCGGGGGCAAGGGTTCCGGCTACACAGAGGTCGCAGGTCTTTGGGCATTGAATGGCCATGAGATCCGCGTAGACTTCATCCTGGCAGAGTTCCAGTCGACGAGGACAATCGGCTCCCAAGTCGACGCAAGTCTTCGAACTGCCTGTTGCAGTAGCGCTTGAAGACGAGGCGGCTAACGAGGAGTGTTTGAACTACAACGATCTCACCACTCGAAGCTGGAGATGTGGTTTGAGCAGCGATGACTCCGAGGAAGCTGAGGGCGAGAAGGGACTGCATCCTGTCGACGTCGGCAGTCCCGGTTCATCTTCCATTTATGGGGAATGAACAAAGCACCGGAAGTCGAAGACCCCCTTGTCCTCGTTGAAGTTGGCACAGCCGACAAACGCCCCAGAGCTTTCCTCCCACTACAGCTTTTTTCTATTTGTCGATTTCCCTTCTGATGTCACCCAGGAATAACATAGAAGTTTATTCACTTGCAAAATCTCAACAACGAGCAACAAGTCAGATCAACAATAACAACAAAAAGGAAGGAAGGCACTAGACGAGAGCATTCTTCAGCCACTGCAGGACCGCGGCGTTCTCTCGAAGAGGCGCCTCGAAGCTCTTCCAAGTGTCCTCAGCACTCCGCGACACTTTCTCGAGGGCTTCGTCCAACTCGGAATTGAATTCGTCGGTCACTTCGGGGTCGCGACGCCAAATGGAAGTCCTGTTGACAAAGTTATAAGAACAGAAGAAGTACACACCTGTGGACACGAAGAGCTGTAGCGAGATACGCTTGAGCAAGATCGAAGTCTCGCTTTGTCTCGAAGACAGCATCAATCATGTTCAGAAAAGCGGGCAGTACCGTCAGAGTCAGTGTTCGAATCTAAACGAAAGTCGGAAGAAATGGAATGGGAACCTGGAAGTCGATAGCTGACAGTGACATCGCCTTCAACGAAGAGAACGCTTCGAGAAGCTTTTCCTTGGAATCAGCTCTAAACAAGGAATGCACAAACGAGTTTTGTTCACCTTCGTAACTGAGTTGAAAATGAACTTTCCAGTTCAAGTAGCGATCGTTTTGCTTGAACTCTCTTTCGTTCCTCTTTATCATCAACCTAATCGAAAGCATTCTTACATCAAATGGCCTCTCACCTGCATATTCTCGAACTCGAATCCATCAAGAGTCGGTGCGGCACTCAAAAAGAAGGGCGCCGATTTTGGCTTTGAAGGAGGTTGAAGAGGCTTGTTTCGCTCTCGAATAGCCGCCAAATCGGGAAGGTTAGCCCACCGGGCAGAAGCTTCGCCAGAGTACGTGATCAGACTTGCATCCATCTGCAAGATAGAATATCACAACTTGACACAAACCTGAACTTTCAGCTTCTCCGTCTCTCGAACTAGGACATCATCCTCATCATCCATTGATTCGTCAACCATTACCTAGAGAAGGAATGTTGTCTGCCGAGAAGCAAACCTGGCGCACGGCTTCGCTGCATGTTTCATCAGCGTACTCGGGACGGAAGTTCAATGGCAGTGCCGGCGTTGACACCTTGATGGCAAACTGAGTCTTATTCGCCCAAACGTAGGCAGCTCTTTCATTCTAAAGCGATTATTGAAATGCTAAGGAATGCGCAAAACCTCATGACAAGTGATGAGGAACTCGCCGCCACTCGTGAAAGAGATTCCTACACAAGGAGAGGAGAACAGCAGTACGTCTATCAGAGAGGATGTAGCCACCTCCCACACCTATGCACAAGAGATGTTCGACATGATGACATTGCTTACCCGAATAAACCCTTGATTGTCGGAGTTGAGAAGCCAGCGCCCATCTGGGCTGAAGGCAATAGCCACAGAGACGCTGTTGAAAGAGTCGTGAAAACCTCGAACCACCCTAAAATTGAAGTTTATTTCAAGAACTAAACTCACCTTCTCGTAAGAATGTCGACGATGGCAACTCCAGGCTTCTTGCCGGCGATAGCCAAAGCTAGAAGAGCGCTAACAGGAGATATGCAACACGAAGTGATTTCTGAACAGTAACAATGAAGTTTTTCCACGGGTACCTCCTGGCGCTCGAAGTGTAGAAAGACGACTAGCCGTCTTGCCTCGCAGTAACCAAAATTTCAGGCGTCCATCCTCAGACCCCGACACAAGAGTATGACCAAGTGGATCCGTGCTAAGCGCTTTCACAGCACCATCATGAGCGCGCAATTCTTCCTTGACACCTACATAACAAGCGAATATCAAATAATTAGATTCTTCAACCTTCTTGTCCCTCGCGTTCTAATTTTGGATCTCCTATCGTTCTTCGATAAATTCCACTTTGAATGTTGTAGCAGTCGATGTGGCCACTTGAATAGCCGATATAGATCAAATTGCCACAAGGCGATAGTGCCAGGGCTGTCGCTGTTGTTTTCACATAGAGTCCGTCAACATCTTCCACAAATCGCTTGTGAAGAAGCTAAAGTGCGCCCTGATAAATTAGAAAGAGCACAAACCACATGAGTGCCTTGACGTTTCTTTCTGGTTGTCCAAGTTGTTACTTCGATAGAATTCTTGTGGCGGCACACAACGTTGTCCCAGACAGCTTCTCGCTGCCAACCAACAGCCACTTCCACGATGGGCTCCAAGCGAACTTTCTCAGGATCGATTTCTTTTCGCTTCGCTTCAACTCTACAAGCAAACACTCACAACCTAGATCTTCCTAAGTACCTCGACATCGTGCCAGCAGTTCCAAGCTTTTGTCTCATTGTTTCCGAACGTGTGGAATAGACCCTTAGAGAACCGTCTAGTCCGGCTGTCAAGACGGATTCTTCTCCGTGAGCTTTCACTGTAGTCACCTGAAAAGCATAAATGTTGAATACAAACAAACCGGCAACGAATGTCCTTCGAGAATGACAAGCTGTCTCGGCAAACCGTCTCCAGAGTCCATTACCCACGTTCTCATCGAGTTATCAGTTGAGGAAGAAAACTGAAGAATTGTAACGCGAAACGGAGACGCACGAGAATAGGTTGCCCGTGGAGAAATTGAAGCCTTGTGATCTTATCCTTGTAAACATTATGGTAGCTGGCAAGAAGTCGTCGCTTCTCCAAGTCCCAAACGGCAATGCGTCCTTTTGAATCGCCCGTCATCAACATTGGCAAGCCTTCGCTCCTACGACAACATGAAACACGAAGAGATTCAACCTGAAGGCTATCGCCGTAATTGGATGATCATGAGTGAACGTGCAAATCGTTTCGTCAGATCGGATATCGTGCACAACAACACCACCGTTGGCCAGCCCAATTCCAACAATGTCAGCCACGGTAGATTGTTCCAAAAACGTAATCTGAAACATTTGTCAATACAATCAAGAAACAAGATTCTTCACCTCGGATTCAAAAGACTTTTCGAAATCGTGCACAATACGACCAGTCTTGACATTCACTATCCGAAGTCTTCCGTCGGTGCTGCCAAGTAAAAACTGAAACCGCGTGAAAGGGAAGCAGAACAAACCTTGTTCAGGTATGTGTTTGGATGTACGACCGCAGAGATGTGAAAGTCTCCCGTTGACTCAATCGTGGTGTAGACCTCCCCAGAATCGATCGTTAAGACATGAATTACATCATTCGAGTTGACAGTGACAATCACTTCGCCGAATGCGAACAGGAAGCGAATCGCTGGCAGGTCTCTGAACAAGCAAACATAAATACGAACATGCTTCATACTTCTTGTAGGAATCAGTTTCGTCTGGTTTCTCAAGGTCGATCCATCGAAGAACTTGCCGCTGATTTTCCACGACAGCGATTCTGCCACCACAAGCAACATAGAGATAACTGAATCATTGATGTGGAAGAAAAAGATTAGTTACCGTTTATCTGCAGCGAGAGCCGTGATTGCAGACGGAAACGCATCGCTCACAGCTTTCAGTCGCAACTTCTCCGCCTAAAGACAGTAAATCGTTGACGAAAGAACTCACATGGTAGTGTAACACCACGTTGTCCACAGCGACATGAAGAAACGAAGCTGCCCGGAGAGTTTTTGAATTCGATGGACGAATAACTGGTGCAACGTCTCCACACACAACTCCTAACGACTTGTATGGCGCAAAGAGCGCCGACTCGCATCTGCGAATCGGCATTCTCTCGGCTACAACAAGAAAATAACTGCGTTGAAAAGCAACGTTGAAAAAAAGAGACAAACCAAAATTATTTTGCGAAAAGAAATTTCACTTTCAAATGCAACAGAGGGTCTCACCACGAAACCATGAGTACTGTAGAACTTTGAACGACGATGATTTTCTGCGGAGCCAAGAAGTTCGCGCTGAATCTCGCCGTTGTTGTACACTTTCTTGTCGTTTTGCCGTTTCCACAATCTGCTGGTCCCTTTGTCCTTGACGCAGCTAGCACACTCAATCTGCGTAGACTCTAGCGATCTTGTTTCCGTGATTTCTTTGCTCAAAAACGTTTAACTTTACCCGGCTCTAAATTCTTTGACCCGTTTTGTCATGTTATTCATGCAGTATTTCGAGGGGTTTGGGACGTGTTTCTCGGAGTGACTAACTGTATAGTTGTGAACCGTTTCGTCGCCAACCGTGCATCGTGCTAACACATCAACTCTTTACCGTTGTGCAAGTTCAGGCGATGTTCCGAAACCAGTACGACAGCGATGCAACAGTGTGGAGTCCGCAAGGGCGGCTCCACCAAGTCGACTACGCTGTGGAAGCGATGAAGCAGGGCAGCGCCACCGTCGGAATTCGCAGCAACACGCACGCTGTTCTCGTCGCCCTCAAGCGAGCGGCCAATGAACTCTGCTCCTACCAAAAGAAGGTTCGCTACTCTTTAATTTAAAAAGTGACTTTGTTGTAGATCTTCGAGCTGGACAAACACGTCGGAGTTTCAATTGCGGGTCTCATGTCGGATGGACGAATCCTCGCCCGCTTTCTGCAGACGGAGTGCTCCAGTTGGCGCTGGGACTACAAGGAGGATGTGCCGCTCTCCGTTCTCGCTCAACGCGTTCAACTCAGTAAGATTATGGTTTCTTGTCAGCATTCTTTAGAGTTGCAAGCAAACACGCAGTACTACGGTCGTCGTCCTTTTGGAGTCGGTCTGGTGATTGCCGGCTACGACGTGAAGGGACCGCACATCGTGAAGACGGACCCGTCGGCTGATGTCGTCGAGGCATATGCGGCGTCGATCGGCGCCAGATCGCAGTCGGCCCGTACGTATCTCGAGCGCAAGCTTGACTCTTTCGCCACATGTAAGTGTTTAAAAGTGGGCTGATCTTGTCTGCTTTAGCCAGCCTCGATGAGCTTATCGAGCACGCCTTGATGGCTCTGCGTGACACACTGCCTGCTGAGGAGAATCTCACGAGCAAGGTTCGTTACCAAATGCTTTTTATCTGTCTTTAGAACACATCAATTGCTGTGGTGGGCAAGGACCAGCCTTTCAAGATCCTCGAGAACGACGATATCACGCCCCATCTGACTCGCATCGCCAACACCCCGAGGACGACGGCCGTGGCGAGCGGTGGTGGAGCCGCGCCAGGAGCGCCAGCCGCTCCGGAACCGATGCAGGAGTAAACCCGGATGACTCATTGTCTTGCGTTATGTGTTTATTTATGCCTGTTTACTGTGGTAATAAACGGTTACGAAAAGTAGTGGAGTTGTTATTGACTGTCTTGGTCGGAAACGAGATATCAGTAGCGGGGGGTGAGCTGGATTTTGCATGTTGGATGGACGCTTTTTCACAGGATGAGTTACGTGTCCTTGCCGTCGGCCTACGGTCGAGGCGATCGTGTTGCGTCGACGATGGCGGAGAATATTGCACACGAAGCGTAACTTTTCTTCTGGTTCTTCATGCTTTTAGTCTGAAAATGAATGCGGAAACGGCGGAAGATCTGGTGCCAATTCGTCTGGATCTCCAATTCGACGGAGTGTCTCTGCGTGACACATTCTGCTACAATCGCAACGACATCTTGACCACTCCTGAAATGGTTCGTTTACGTTTGTCGTTCACCTTTCAGGTTGCGCAAGGACTTTGTGAGGACTTGGAATTGCCGCGTCGTCACTTCTATTCTGCCATTACGGACACGATCAAGCGACAGCTCGATGAAGATAGCAGGACGCAGTGCCTCGATCTCACCGATCAGCGTACCGTTATCGAGCTCAACATTACCATTAACAATTTTATGCTGGTAGTAACAACGTTTGCACTCGAAAACGGCAGCGTTTTAGGAAGATAAGTTTGAGTGGGACATGAGCGAGCCGGAGAATTCGCCGGAGCTCTTCGCGTCTAAACTCGCTGCGGATCTCGCTTTGGGAGGCGAGTTCGTGGCCGCCATCGCTCACGAGATCAGGTGCATTCTGTATCTCACCTTAACGGCAAGTTTGAAGATGCCAATTGAAGTGGAAAGCGAAGTGTTATGCCAGGTCGACAAAGCCTCTGCCTCCTCTCGAACATCCCTTCAGGTTTCCACACTATCGCATTGTGAAATGAGGATTCAGAGACGAGAAGAGTGCACGTGAATGGGGCCCGACACTTAAGAAGGCGAAAGACGAGAAGACGGAGAAGTGTCTTCGAAACATGGAGCGCGCCTCTCGACGCCTGCGTCGCTCTGCTATCTGAAGTTCTATTTTTGTTTGAGGTACTCTAACGCTTAGTTGCCTTTAGCCTTTGTTTGGGTTTTGTGGTCTCAAAGCTGCATTCCTTCAGTCAATGTCTCGGGTACTTCCGCCTCGCGTCACGGGTAGATAAATTGTTGAACATTCCATGACCTGAGGATAACACACTTTGCGCCCCTTCAATAATTCGCGATGTTTGTCCCTATCGAGGGCGAGATTCAATCAGAGAAACATGAGTGCAGGATTGAGTCGGCGGAGTGACGTCATGGAAGAGAGTCCTTGTGGGGTGCAATCTGGCAGATGAGCGCCTCTCTTCAGTTAGAACTATTTATTGTGCCTGACCTCGTGACGACAAAGTTCGTGTTGGCAGTTCTGTCTCTCCGGCCTGTTTCGTTAACTGATGCTGCTGCTTAGTTTTGATGGTTCTCATTCAAAGAACCCGAAACCACTTTTGTGAGAATGCACTAATGGAAGACTCCTTCAGCGAAGGACTCCAGTTGAAGGAACGCTGCCGCAATTCCGCTTCGTCATGTTCAAGTCACTTTGCTTTGGGCACTGTCTGTCCATGTTGATGTGGCAGCTCGTCGTACGTCTTGCAGATGCTTTCTTGCTTTGACTTTGGCGCTCCGCGTGTTTTGGGAATTAGGCAGATTCGTTGAATGTCGAGGACTCGCCTCTCTCGTCCCTCTAATGAGGATCGCGACCTATAAAGTCCGCACATCGTCACCAGCCAGTCACTTCTCCTCTCGTTCATCCTCTCTTGTTCCTTCGCAGTAGCGATTCGTGTTTTCTTCTGCTTCACGTTGTTGATTTTATAGCAGAAGGATGAACTTCGAGCTACAGATTCCGAAGGAAGCTGCCGCTGCGTCAAGGTTTCTGATTGGAGAAAGTAAATGGGCGACTTTTAGCGGGGGAGAGAATTTGGCTGAGACGTTGAGTCTCGCCTTTCGGACTGAAGTGAAGAAGGACGCGAACGGCAAGATTCAGGGCATCGAAGTCTTCCTGGTTCGTCTCTCAGAATAAGAGAAAAAGTTGTAGGATCGAGGAGCAGAGCAGGGCGACGTACCCATCTGCCTCAGTCTTCCCCCACAGTTCAAGGTGAACGGAAAGCCCAAGAAGTGAAGGAGGCGGGACTGAACGAGAGATGCATTAATGGGACTATTCATGTAAGCCTTGGATTGATTCTGCTGAATCCCTTTGAATCCTTTGACGATAAAGAGAATTTGTGCTTGAAGAAGATGTCGTCGTTTTCTGGAAGACTTGACTCACAGTTCTTGATCAAGATGGTCTCTGTCCCAGCTGGTCTCGTGGGTTGCCCCAAGGGGCGGTCCCTCACGTTCCTCGTCAGACTGTGCTAAACTGATTACCCTCTTAGCTGTGCTTTATGTTCATGCAAACCAAGAGGCAGGAGAGGCAATGTGGCAGCAGCTGAAGAGGTCGCTTGAAGGATGCACGTAAGATGGACACGAGATCGTGTTCTTCTGAACCCGGAATTCATTCTCCAGAAGCATTTTCTGACCAAGGAACCTCCAAGGGACCGCCCACTCGTCAGAGCAACGAAGATATCCAGCCTTTGCAGCGCTTTATTCAGATGTATCCCCTTCTCGTCCCATCTGTATATGACTCCACTTTAGCTAATTTTCTCCTTGCCTTTGTTTATTTCGACAGACCCTTCACGAGACACGAGATTCTGTTTCGAACGGATCTTTGTGACCTTGCTGATCCTCACGCAGTTCCCACACTGTGTGAGAGCATCCAGCACTGCTGGCAACAAGGAAGAACCTTGTTGCCGCTTCACGTTCCGCCTTCACTTTTCTGACACTGTCTAGTGACGATCTTGAAATGTCCTTTCCCCCCTCCTCCCTCAGCTGTGAGCTCCTTTCGAGGTGCTAGATTGGACATTCATCCCATCTCTCTCCCCCTTGCTGTCTTCTTTTGAGATGATTTTGTGTTTGGCACGAGATCTTCGAAGACGTGTTCCTTTGATCTCTTTGATTCAGTCTTCTAGAAGATGTCGACGGAGAAGCCGGAGGTGCAATTCCTCGTCGACCCCGTCAACACAGGATTCATGTGCATCCTCTATCTTGTCATAGGTTAGAACTTCCGTGAAACCTAACTGTATCAGGTTCGACTGGCATCCTCTGCAACCTCCTCAACATCGCCGTCTTCGTGAGACATCGCGATTTGTGCAAGAAGTATCTCCTCTTCATTGGTCTCGACATCGGAGAGATCGTCAACGGCGTCTGCTACATCCTTTGTGGTGGGTCCTTTCCTCTCCCTTCACCCTCTCCCGTCTCCACCTACGCGAGGCATACGCGTGTCGGTCGTCGAAATCTCATTTCGTCTGCTGAAAATCGTGGGGTTCACACGAAATGCTGAGAGACCAAAGAAAAGAGAATCAAAAGAAGCTGAAGGAAAAGGTTTGAGGAACGGGAAGAGGGACGCTACTCATCTCCGGGCATCTCGGCGACCCGATCACCGTCCACGACTGCTTCTTCACAGTGAGAGCTTCTAGATTTGAAGAGAGAAGAGAGCTGTAGAAATACTGGCCTGCGGTACTCATCATGGGCACTCAGCTGCCCTCGATGGTCACTCTTCTCATTTCCATCGAAAGAGTGGTGGCAGTGAAACGTCCAGCCCTCTACAATCGCCTCTTTGACACGAACTTCAAGATCCGCGCCCTCATCGGCGTTGTTGTTGCCGAGATGGTCTCCTTGGCCTTTGCTGGCTGGTCTGCGTGGGACAACGTGGACATGTCCACCTCGCAGCATTGTGCCATCATCTCTTCCACCAACATCCACTACTCCACTTTCCATTTCATCTTCGGCGTCTCTTGCCACGCCGTCTCCTTCGTCTCCCTCGCCCTCATCTACATCCTCAACAGAGTTTCTTCCTTCTCCCTCGCTTATTCTCTTCGCAGAAACTCTTTCGACTGCATCAGTCAACGATTGTTGAAGGCGGCACAACACAACAGAAGTCGAAGCGGAGCCGACGAGTTGGCGAGCCGCAGATGCGCCTCTATCTAGCGCTCACCTCTTCGGCCATCTTCTTGATGGCTGCCCCTGCCCTCGTTATGATCGGCATTCGTCACGACTGGTACAACGTGAGCGACATCGTCGTCTCCCTCACCTATGCTATGCCAGGGTGAGTGAACTCGTCGTTGTTAAGTTTCAGATTTCTCTCTATCTCTACAACTATCATCAACTTCCTCTTCCATCCCGAATACCATCAACAGTTGAGGATCTTATTGAGGGTCGAGGTTTGCTCAACCCGGAAACTCAATCTGTTTCAGAAGTCGTCAGGAACGAACTCGCTTCTCTTCCGTCCAAGTCAGACTCAAATCAGGTAGAGGGTGCATGAAGGAGAGAGGTAGAACTAGTGAAGATAGTTCTCTCGTCCGTCCTCGTCCCCTTCCGTTTGTGGCCGATTGCTCAAGGGAACTCTTTGTGAGCATTCTCCAACAGACAGAGAAAACAGGGAAATGTTGCAGAAGCCACTTCGATACCTCGTCTGCCGTACCACATATCTCCTGAAGCCTGCTTCTCCTCGATGAGAAAGTATCATTCTGTGAATGAGCCAAGTAAAGCCAATAAAGCGTGAAAGAGCCTTGTGGAAGAGAAGAAAAGAGGATCTTCTCTTCGACGAAACGTCTATAAGCGAAGAAGTCAAGTTCTCGGTCAGCCGAGTGAACGCATCAAGAGCGCGATCTGAACATCCGTGACGCCCAGGGGATACACTCGCCTCCCGTGCCCCCTCTCGCCTCGGGGCGACTCTTCACTTTCTACTTCCACTCGTGGGGAGAAGGTCGAAGATGGGCTGCAGCTTCACCTCGACGAGGTCTCGAGGGTCAAAGCTTGCTGAAGGTCTTCTCCTCTTCTATCTCGTCTGTTTCTCCTTTGCCTCACACCTTTCCAGTTCTACTTGTTTCGAGTGACTCGCATGGACAAAGGTTTTAACCCAGAGCGTATTGCCAAGATCAACTCGCATGTTCAGAGACACGACAGGATGGTCTGTCCTCTTGCACCCTCAGACTTTTCAGGATATGAATCTTCACGAACTGCGAATTGACGCGAGCATCGTCAACTTCACCAAGGTTCTCTTGAAGAGGAAACAACCTCCGCTCATCTTCTTCGTGAGAGTCTTTGTGATTGGGAAACCTTAGTTTGACTCCACGTCGGCGGAGCTAGTGGACAACTTCCTCTGCAACATCGAGGTGTGGCCTCTCGTCCGCGAGCGAGTCGCCGTTATAGCCTTCAGTCGAGTGAGTTTTAATGAGAAGAAGAGAGAAAGCAGGAGGCCGAGAAAGCCTTTAAACGCCGTCATCCCGACATCGCCTCGACAACGGCCGACTTCAGCAAGACTGTGGTGAGAGTAGTCACTACTCAAGAGAAGAAGCTGCAGAGGACGGTGACAAAGGATGAATCTCTGAGGGAGCATGTCCTCTACCAGACCATTCTCCTCCTTCGGGACAAGATTATCGCCCTCCTTGCCGAGAGTCGTCTCGACTTCTGGGTTCGCCTCTGTCTATTCCCTCTAATCTCCCCGATGCAGGTGATGCAGCAGGACTCGGTGTGGACGCTCGACTTCACGAAACTTGAACGTGAGGTCGTTCGACCCGGCGACTTGCTCGTCTTCGACACTGTCGGGAACGAACTTGTAAGTAGATCCTCACAAGAGAGATGTGCAGCCCGAATATGCGAACATGGAAGACTGGCTGTGCGGGTCGACGTTCTTCGTGCGCGGCTCTCCCCGGACGGCAGCCTTCTTCCACAGAGTTTTCATTTGAATGGAGAATAGAAGTTTTAGGTGTCTTACTTGATGACTCTTCGTCACTCGCCCGACTCGACCATCATGACCGTCCTCTGTCTGCATCCCGGCAATCAATGTCGCACCATGCACCACAAGTAAGGCTGAAGAGACATTGAAGTCTCTGCAGATATGTGTCGAATGCCGACTGGTTCTCGGGAGTGCGAAACTTTGTCCCCGCTGTGCTACAAGTTAGTTCACAGATGGCATGCATCAAACGATGTTAAGGTTGACTATTCTCCTAGAGGAATGCGAAAGGAGGAACTGTTCAAGAGAGACGGTCTCTGGTTCCTCGACGAGGAAGGACGCTGCAACGCCTCCGCCCTTTCCAAGATCAGGTCTATTTATATAAGAGTTGCTAAGAGAGACATGCAGTGAATCGTTACTGAATGGCGTCCTCGAGATGCGAAAGCGGCGTTGGCCGGTGCTGAGGGAGTGGCCGCCTTCAGAGGAACTTCTACAGCCCTTGCCTGTAACCTACTGGAGACGTCTACTCAAGTGGTTCTCCCTGGATCCAAAGAACTTTCATCGCTATCTCAAGGTCGATGAATTTCTCACAAACTAGTCATTCTCACAAGTCGCTACAAAAAGATAAAATAAAAAGAACTCTCAATACAAAACACAAACAATCCTCATAGAAGCCAGAATGGGCAGCACATTTGATACAGCGTCGCCTTCACAGTTCCAGGGCGAAAATCTCACTGAATACGGTGGAAATTCAAAATGTCGCGAATTCGCGACATTTTGGAGAAATAGCGCCCTTGTTTTGCTTCGGTCGTGTTTGTATGTTTCTCTTGTTTGGTTCTTTTATACGACTCGTATAGCCTCTTTCTACGCGTTTTGGCTGTTTTCCAAGGCGTAGCGGCGCCAGGCGCCTGCGCCGCCAAGAATTCTTTTCGAAAGTGTCTTCTACTTTGTAGTTCTCTCGAAATTACCTCATTTTTCCTTAATTTATCGCTTGCGAAGTTATTTGTGCTTTAGCATCTAGTATGGATTCGAAGAAACGATCTATGCAAGGGATCGGTGTCGTTTCGAGTGATGACGAAAGTGAAGGTAAGGACATTTTGTGTACTTTTTAGCTGTGTTTGTATGTACCTTGGATGCATTGATCATTGTTTCGCTTAGAAGGTGGCAGCGGCGCTCTGCCCAGCGCATCTTCAGCTACTCTGCGTCCAGCTCTCGAACCAGATGTTGAAGAAGCACTGAGGGCTCTAAACGAACATGGACTTGGAGGACCGGCATCGGTGCGCTCTCGTTTGTTCCACAACAAAGGGTTTAGGCGCTCGCGTTGAATGAGGCCTATCAGGACGTCGTCAAGCACCTCATTGGAAAGCTAGAGAAGGCGGTAGCAAGCAATCGTGGACAGCAGGTACGAATATAGACGGTTCTGAGCTTTCGTTTAGGAAGAACTGCACAAAGTGATGCGTGCGCAGACAGACGCGGACTCAGTGGCTAGAAAGAAGGTGCCAGTATCCATGTTTCTACCTCCGTATTTCAAGGACAGCAACAACATGGTGTGTCTCTTCTGGTGTTGACACTTCTTAGGTCGCACCGCTCAATGAGGAAGCGAAGCAAAAGTTGAATCAGATGGTCTACGATCCACTTATGAAGGAGGAAAAGAAATGGACGTCGGCTGAACTGAAGAAGCTACGAGAAGCTGTAGCGAACGCTGTTACTGCTCAGAAATTGGCACCATACCAAAACAAGTTTGTATTTTCTTCGATTTCGAAGCTGGTTATTGTTTAGAAAAGATCTCCTGAATGAACAACTCAAAGCCTCGGGTGTTGAGACGACAGATGCCCAACGCAATATGGTCCGCGAGCAAATTGAACGTCTGGATCGAGAAATGGCTCAAATCAGGCATTCCTCTGAAACATAGTATGAACCGCTTCTTTCAGAGGCTTCTCAGTCGAAGATTTGCTGAAGAAAGCAAAGAAGGAAACTTTTGAAAGTTTGGACTGGCACAAAATAGCCAATGTCGAGGTTGTATTCATTCTCCCCGACCAACCAGCCAGTTTAGTTCCGCGGATCCCGAACTTCAAGCGCACTCCGCCTGAAGTGGCTCAACGAGCAGTGTCCTGCATTCAATAATGGACCGTGGGCACAAGAAGAACTCAAGCAGCTTCGTGAGATGGGCGACAATGCCATGAGTGATGGTCTCGGTACTGCTAAT
>JAQIXL010000789.1:0-24782 GCA_034700245.1 Poikilolaimus oxycercus
AGGTCGAGTATTTGCCAGCGGGGCCCCTTTCGGGAATCAATTTCAGTGATAACCCGCCAACGTCCGGACCTACGGCGCTGCGTTTTCTTTTCGTATATATAAGCGCCCAGGAGACACCCGCGTAGTCGAGGTGGGTTTTCCAGGCGGTTGCGCAACATTGCATAACAATAGACTCCGGGGGGGGGGACACTTGAAACACTTGCTGGTCGAAAGGGATGACGAAACAGCCTCTGACCCTTAGAAGAGTTGTAAAATACTGGATGCAAAGGGTTTCTGACAGCATAATCATTCCACTGTGCAAAGAAGAATGTTTCTAGAACAACCAATGCCGCATGTAAGACTTCCACATTATTCTCGACTGACACGCAGACACTGCAAGACTTCTTCGTTCTGTTGACTGGTTTCACTTTTCTTTCCAGTCAGATTTGTTCGAAAAAGTCGTATTTGCAGATTGAAATGCGTCTCTTCCTGGTTCTGCTCGTCGGCACTCACTTTATACTGGAGTTCTGTGAAGGATGTAACGATTTCCCGTGCCATAAAGACGACGATTGTGGCACGTACGAATATTGCAACAAGAAGGGAAATTGTGCGTATGTGCGCCGTCTTCATCGCGGAATTTTCCAACGTTTGAAAAGGCGACCTTAAAGTTCGACCGATAAAAAGACCTTTAGTATTATCTTCGCTTCTGAATAAATTTCGAAAAAATCTATCGTGAACACACACTTTATTGTCCAATTACACAATCACTGTTTATTTGAACAATTTACATGAGGACGCAGTCAACGAAGATGCGATCGGCGTGGGCACTGACATCTAGGTGATTAGAGATCAGATTTGCAGTTTCTTTGTCCATTCGAAGGCGTGCGATACGACGAGATTTGATGATTTCCGCCAAGATTGAACCCGTATCACCCATTGGCTTCCGAATAATGAGACAGTCGAGCTCGTTTGGAACTAACATTTCACTATTTCAACAAAGCGAAAAGTTTCTCACCGAAATGTTGAAGGGCTATCAGATCGCTTGAGTCGAGGTTCTCGAAGAAAACCCGATAAAAGCGGAGCCGAGCAATCCTTTTTGTTGCAAACGTTTGTATTTCTTTGGAGTATTCAGCGCCATAATTCGGATGGCGCCAAGATATGCGGGGACCTGGCGAGTAGGAGTCGATGCGATTACCACTTTCATTGTGTGGTAAACGTCCTTGAATGCGTAGATGATGAAAAACGTTTGCGGGTAGGGAGTTATAGAGCACTAGATGCGTCTCCCTAAAAAGATAAAATAGAGCGCGATGAACAAAGAAACCTATTTTCCAGCAATTTGTAGCCGTAGCGATTAACGCTGTCGTCAAGAAATCGAGAAGTCTGTCGAAGGAGGCTGAGTTCGTGGTTGGAGAGGAGCGGCAGAATATCCCAGAACACCGCGGCCGGCAGCTGGTCGAGCATCTCACGTAAGCAATGACTGAAAGTTTACCGAAAGGTGTTTTGTTGCGAACAAGTGTGAAGAGATGCTTGAAGTGCCAATTGAAGTTCACACTTCGGTGCTAAGAACAATATTGAACTGCTAGTGACAATGCTCTCTTTATAACACTTTCAATGCATGAAAAAACTTTTCGTGGAGGGACACTGGAGGAATTCAAGTGCAGACTGCTTTCTCACTAAACTCCGTACATTGTGGCAATCGAACGCATCGCAGGCAATATGTATCACTCATTCATGTCAAAAATCTGCTACAAAAAATGAAAGTAAGGATGTAAGAGGAGACATCAAAGACGAGCTAGAAAGCATGGCGAAGATCAAGAGGTTCTTCTGGACTTGTCATGATGAGCAATCTGATTCAAAGAGACGAAAGCTGAAGTTCAGCTGTTCGTCATGTGAGGGGCAGTTGATACTTCTTCCGTAGTGACTCTCGGAATGAAAATCTTCAACATCGTCGCCTGAACGTTCCAAAGGCGAAGCCATCGAAGAAGCGCCCTTCGATACGGCAAAACGAAGACAAAGAGAACAACGGTGTTCATGGAGGAATGAATCGAAAATAGGAATAAACAAGCTTCACCAACGTCTAAAGAAGTTTTAAAAAGTGTGTTCTAACCATTAGCATCGGGTTGTTTCCCCAGAACGACAATGAAAAAGAGCATTATCACTGGAATCGCAATAAACATAAGCGGAGTGACAGCCTAGATTATTATTTAGTCAACTTTAAGTTACCAAGAAATAGCTTACATGAGCAATGAGCGCCTTGATAAACATCGTATGCATGTTTAATGTCTTTGCCGACATCGAGTGACGCTGACGATACAGACGGCGCAACGTGAATATCATGCAGTAAATTCCAAAAGTACACTGAAAGTTTTTCTTTGTTTTTCAACCTTTATTATTGCGACATTGTGTGGAATAAAGCATACCACGTAAATCGCAGCAAACACTTGATGGACAATCATGCCAGTCACAAAAGGTGAACTAAGTTCGGTGAGGAATATTGGATTTGTTTCACGGATTTCCGCAAGGTCCGGATTCATCTGAAAAATCATTTAGCTGACACTTTCATTAGTAATACTGTCTTTCTCGATAAAAATAAAGAACTTTGTGAACTTGCTTGTAAATATGCTTCCATCTTGGGACCGAGATACACACATTGCGAGACGATATAGTAAAATAGCACCAAGAGCACAAATGAAAAAACCACCAAAAAATTATAAACTCGTTGTAGACGGACCTTGAGTGCCAAGCTTGTTTGTTGTTTATTAGAAAATAACAACGACTAGCCTTTGCTATAGGGCTGGCAATCAATAAAGCCCTGTAGAAGAAGCTACTCGCTAATGATCCAATCATGAAAAAAGTTTCCGTCATAAGTATCTAGATCTTTCTCAAACACTAAAGAAAACACTCTTACATTAAAAAGCACCACTCCCACAAGATCTGAGTGCCCAAAATATAAATAATTAGCAAAGTAAGCCCCAAGATGTGGAAAATTCGGTGAAATCTGAGTGATGAGAATAGTTGAAACGTCCGTTATTGAAGCAGTGAACTGCGCCTGTGAAAGCATAATGCTACAAATGCTTACCACCACGCTGAATACATAATATCGGTAGCGGCCCATTTCGCGAGTTGAATGGCGTAAAATCACGTAACAAGTAATAATTGTAGTAAAAATGGTTAGCACAGAGAAGCATCGTGAAATGGAGCGCAACGTCTCACCGAGCGCCGAGCGGTTCATACTTTGAATCAATGCGACGCTGTCGCGGAAGAGTCGCTTGTGGCATAGAGTCTGGCTTTTTCAGCCTCTTTTCACCTGTGAGTTTTTTTCCGCTGGACTGAAAATGTGTAAGTCATAAAAAGATGACAAAGTCTGTTCGATGCTGTGTGAAAGGCTAGAAAAGTGCTCTCAAATCCTTTTTACTATATATAAATCTTCGAAAAATGAGACAATGTGACATTGTGACATTGTGACATTGGGACATTTTGCTCAGTTCTTGAACACCCTTAGTCGGATCGGACTGAAACTTGTCACACTTATAGAACCTTTAATGCTCTTTCGAATGACACCAAACATTCCCAGAGAAAGAATGAAGAACCTTAGTAACGAAGGCAAAACAATTGCAATTTGCCCAAATTCTGCTCGAAATTTTTGACCTACCCCGTTTGACCTACCTAACGAGCTTTCTTAGTAGAACCTTGAAATGGCACTAATAATCTTCTAGCAGTGTTCATCAGTGTGCAGCACCTTAGTACAGTTCGTTTCCCACAAGGAAACCCATAAGAAAATCTTAATGGTGGAGTTTTGCCGCCTGCCGTGCCGTTTTTACTAATCATTTACCTTAGTGGAAAATTTGTCAACGTGTGGTATGGTTGAAACTTCTTTTAGCCAGAAGCGAAAAGAAAACCGAATACTCTGGGATAATAAGCCGTTTAAGTCGAAGGCTAAATGAACTGTCTGTTAGTCGAGGAGTGAAAGCCCAGAGGCTCACAATGAATAACCTCTTAGTCGCATTCGTAGCTAGTGCTTAATATCAAACATTTCTTGCTTCGCTTCTTTCTAAAAAAAAGTGCAAAAAAACAAGGCACGGGCAAGCGTGCGACGATCTATTAGTAACCAGCGTCGCTCCTCATCGCTGGAACGGAAAAGCAGCTCAGTTCAAGCCCGATACGCGAGCTTGAAAAAGTTTCCTCTGGCATCCTTTCCTTCTCATCTCCCACCGCTCCTCCCATTCGATACACATTTAATGCACAAAGAGGAATTTGAGGGACGGTGGAGGGAAGCAGAGTGACTTCTCAATAACATCCGTAGTGACAATCGATCGCATCGCATTTGGGTATCGGTCAGTCATGTCACAAAATCTTGTATAAAAATCAGAATGAGGAAGCGAAAGGTGACAGTCGAAGGCGAGTTAAGGCATATCGAAGCATCTATCTGTGCTTGTAATGATAAGCAACCATTCAAAGAGACGAAAGCTGCAGTTCAACTGCTTGTCCATGTCGTGGTGACGATCTTTCTCCCACAGTAACCTTCGGAATGAAAATATTCAACGACATCGCATGCGCATCCCAAAATCGAAGCCACCGAAGGAGCGCCCTTCGATAGGGCAAAATAAAAACAAAAAGAACAGCGGTGTTCATGGTAGAGTGAATCGAGAACAAGAGTAGGCAAACTTCGCCAACATCTAAAGAAGTCTCAAAAAATCCTTTCTAACCATTGGCATCGGCTTTCTTCTCAAGAACGACGATGAAGAAGAGCATTATCACCGGAATCGCAATAAACACAAGCGGCGTGACAGTCTAAATGATTTTAACTGACTTAAATCACTAAGAAGAGGCTTACATGAGCAATGAGCGCCTTGATAAACATCGTATGCATGTTTAATGTCTTTGCCGACATCAAATGACGTTGACGATAGAGACGGCGCAGCGTGAAAATCAAGCAATAAATTCCAAAAGTGCACTGAAAATTGGATTTTCAACTACGTTGCATTGTGAATTATTATCTTAGAAGCTTACCACATAAACCATAACAAATACGAGATGAGCAATCCCGCCAGTCACAAAAGGTGAGCTGAGTTCGGTAACAGCAATCGGATTTGTTTTACGAATTTCTGCGAGGTCCGGATGAAACTGAAATTTTTTTATCGGATTTTCACTTTTTAAAATTAAGTGGTTCATTTACTTATACAATAGAACAAAAAAACTGTGAACTTGCTTGTAAATATGCTTCCATCTTGGGACCGAGATACACACATTGCGAGACGATATAGTAAAATAGCACCAAGAGCACAAATGAAAAAACCACCAAAAAATTATAAACTCGTTGTAGACGGACCTTGAGGGCCAAGCTTTTTGTTGTGTAGAATATAACAACGACTTGCCTTTGCTATAGGGCTGGCAATCAATAAAGCCCTGTAGAAGAAGCTACTCGCTAAGGATCCAATCATGATTAAGGTTTCGGTCACGAGTATCTAAATCTTTCTGCACACATAAAAATTACCTTCTTACAGTAAAAAGTATTACTCCTACGAGATCTGAATGACCAAAATACCAATAGAAATAATCAGCGAAATAAGGCGCAAGATGTGGAAAATTCGGTGAAATTTGAGTGACGAGAATGGTTGAAACATCGGTTATCGAGGCAGTGAGCTGCGTTTGCGAAAAAAATTTTTAAGGCTAAAATTCCTACCACCACGCTGAATACATAATAACGATAACGGCCCATTTCACGTGTTGAATGGCATAAAATGGCATAACAAGTAATGATTGTAGTGAAAATTGTAAGCACGGAGAAACATCGTGAAATGGAGCGCAGCGTCCCACTGAGCGCCGAGCGGTTCATGCTACGAAATCAATGCGACGCTGTCGAGGAAGCCTTGTGAGAGACCGAGCCTGACTTTTTCAGCCTTTTTCACCTGTGAGTTTTTTTCGTCTGAACTGAACAGGTGTAGAAAGTGCGCAACTTACTAGACGTCTGTACTTTAGTAAGAGAGTTTGCCACAACCGACCTGTCTAAGACTTCAGTGACTTCAAAGAAAGGCGCATCCGACTCGAGTATCTCTCGACTTTCTTTGGGAAGGGGGGGGGCTGCGTGGGTGGGTGAGAAAAAGGACGCACCCAATTGGGGGGATCATTCAGGTCAAAGCCAGATTGTGCGCATCCGACTCGAGTGTCGGTCGTCTCTTCCTTTCTTCACTGCGACAAAAAGTGAAGCAATGAGTACCTTCGTGCTTCCCTTCTATCTCTGGGTTCTGCATTCAAGCCGAACACAGTTTGAGTTCAGCATGGATTACAGAACTGACATCTAGAGATGTATTGCAGATTGTGGACGGCGAACCTCTAACGACGGGTCTTGAGACAGGCTGCGGGGCGGCATCGACACCCGCTAGATTGGCTTGCAATCCCGCCATCGGCGTTTGGCGATTTCAAGACCTCGAACTGGTTTCACTGGCCTGCGATGTTGTTTCCCAACCAGTAGAGCCTAAAGATTGTCCGTAATAAATAATTGCGTTTGAGAGTGTGAGCTCAACATAAGGTTCTCCGACTTTTCAAAAAACCGCGAGAGATCTTCACAGCGTGCGCATTGAAATGGGAAATCATTAGTGTTTTGAGGATATAGTAACACACTATAAGATTTGCCTCGAATGAGTTGCGAGCCTCTCACATTGAGGAAAGGGCCCAATGATACGTCCGATTCATTTCAACCGAGCATCTCATGGGTAAACTGGGGAATGCGTCGCCACTTCTGCTTTGCCTAAAAGTGTTTCTTGTGAGATGAATGTTTATCGGCCATTTTTGTACTTATTACAGGGTGTTGTACTTATTATTTTAGCACATGATCATGATTTTGCAGGCAGTCAAGTGAAATTGTCTGAATCCCATTGCCAGCAACGAGAAGACGATCACTAAAGATTCTCATTAAATGCCGATTCAAGATGACAAACTTAGGAAGCACGACCATCGTTCGTGAGTTTTCGACGGAGTGTTTCAGGATATTATTTTGGGAGTCCTTGTTGTCTTTTGTCGGTTGATGAAAGACAGCTACGCAGTCGTCTCCTAGGGCTAAGATGTCGAGCTCCGGTGTTATAAGCAGATCTTAAAAGACAGCGCGTGTCATTGTATTTTGATGTTGAAAACTTGCCTTGAATGTTATCGAATTTAAATTCTCGCACAAGACTTGCAATATTTCTTGCGATAGAGTATTTGTAGACTTGAACAGGGGCCTGTTGAACACCAATCACTATCACGATGCAGTCTGTTTCTTTCGTGTCAAATGCCGCATCAAAATGCGTTTTGTTTTCTGACAGCACCTCTTGTTGCGCTATCTAACAATAAGACAAATATTAATGACGAGTTCAAACCGGAAGCAGGACTGCTCCCGTGATGTTACTGCTACTTTTAACTGACTTCCAAACATAAAGCGCTCCGTCATTGTCTAACGTCCATAAGATGAGCATTTCACCGCTTATTAAGAGATCGGCACTGTAAAAAGATCCGTTAGATTTATGAGTCACGATCTTTTCCAGTCGTATTGTTTTAAGCTTGGTATGAAGGGCCAGGATTCTGAAAAGAAGCGTAATTTAGGATTTCGTCATACCTTACTGTGCCGTCGCTGAACGTAGCAACAAAATCTTGTATCAGCGAGTCAGTTTTTTCTTTCGTTCGCGCTACTTTCAGATCACATACGGTCAAGTTTTCATTTGTTCGCCAAGTGCAGAAACGTTCAAAACTCGATTTAGACTCTGCATTGATTAAAAATTTTCTAGCTTTTTCTTGTCTGTCGCTTACCTTGATTATTTATAAACACAGTCACCGTACCTTCGCAATCGGACCCGACAATAAGAAAAAGAGTTCCAGACTCCTTTTGAATGAATGCGTCGCAACACATCGTCTTAAAGAGGTGTGTCGATGGTCCAAAAGGGCCCATGGACGGAAATCCTGCACAAGTTACGTTATACCAAACACTTTTATACCGGAATTGTCGTCGTATGCCGTCGCGAAAATCTCTCCCTCGCTGCTTTTCGTTATAACAAAGTGGGAAAAAGCTTCGAGATGCGACGGAACGACGGAAACCGAGTCAATGCTGGCAAAATGTAACTCTAAGCTCATTGTTCCATGTAGACGCACGGGAAGATCTTGGACAAAGATGGTCTAAAACAACCTCGGATGAATTTTGAAACGTCGTCTCTCACCCCTTCTTGCTCGTATGCGAAGCGGCATCTTTTTTCAATTGAATATGGCGTTGGTCCTAGTAATCGGAAGTCCCAACACTCAACTGAAGGAGGACAAAGCGTTTGTAGCAATAAACGCCGACCGCGTTCCACTAGAAAATTTGCCTGGAAAAATCGCAATTATAATCAAAGTCACCTTGCCGAATCCCATCATGAGCCCAAGCTCGTTAAAGCGTTTTGTCGAAGGTATATGTTCGCTGGTAGTTGCAGACGCAATAGATGCAGTAATTTCCAGGTTGTCCTCTTGTGCTAAAAACCCAATCGCTAAGATTTCACATCAGTGACTATGTAACCTTCATGAAACCGAACGTTCCATTTAAGGAGAAAACCATTTTGTATAAGAGCAGTTAGCAAAATGTCGTTGTTCATCCCTGGTTGCGCTAATAATTGCTGGACTTGTGAACGGTTGAAAACCTCTGTTGTTTCCCAAATTTTGCCAACAAGCTGAACGATATCACCCTATGCAAAGCATTGTCATCAATAATTATTCATTACCGATTTCTGAAAGACAAATATTTCGCCAGTGGACGTTCCGAGAAAGAGGACTAGCGTGGTGGACGACATTCCCTAGAAATCCTTAATTTTCTTAGCAAAAAACCTCTCGTTTGCGAGGCAGATTTATGACAGCGGCGCAATTGATTACCGCATCTTTCAGTATTTTGAGATCGACTTCTAAGAGGCTACGAAGGTCCAAAGAAATGATCTCCTGTAGCATTAATTGTTAAACTTACTTGAAAGAAAAATGGAAAAACTAACCGATCCCCCTTGTGCCACGATGACGAACATACACGGTTCGACGTCGCCTGAAGTGACACACGGCAAGATGTTAACAATTTTCTCATTCGGTGTATTATGTGAACTAAGCGCCGGTGCTAAAAAAACAGTAAGGAATTTAACGCGTGCTTACTTGTCGATTGATCATTTTCGAAAACATAAATAGTTGAACTTGAATAAATAATAAGCGAATTATGAACGAAGAGAAGTCCTTCATAGAGATCACTACCCTTTTGAGAAAAGAATTGTGTGGTTTTTCGCTGTGCGATATTCAACTTGCACACCCTAAATATAGCAGTAAATCCTTTGCTTATTGTTAGAAAAAAAAGAAAAAAATTTTCCAACCCCAGCTTGCTGAGGTGAAAGAGGGTATCTCGATTCAAAGGAGGCATCGCAAATACGCCGGCGTCATCTACACGAAATTCGACAGTTTCCTCGGGCTTCGTGCTGATCTGCACCAGGTTGCCACTCTTAGTTCCGACCACCTGTGGAATTTCTTTGAAACTTTGAAATAATGACGTACAAGAAGGCCAACTCCACAACACGGCATGTAAAGCAGCGATGTGATGGGACCAAAAGCGAGCGAGTAACGAGCCACCAGCTCAGGACGCGACGCACCCCAGGCGCCTTGCGACAATGTCTCCGGGGTTAGTCGCCAGTGACATACTTCTCCACTCTGGGAACCAGTGAAAATCATTTCTATAGCGCAAAAAACTCTTTGCGAATAAGGCACTTACGTTTTCTATCGTTCTCAACAAACTGCATCACAACCGGCCGTGTTTTACCAGTTTTTACCATGTAAACGGGTTCAAAGCGCCTTGTCGTCCAGCATCCCAAGCACCCGTCTTCTCCAATACTAAAAAGGCGCATATTCCTGCAGTCGCTTATATCGTGGTAGATAGCGTTTATGCCCTAGAAAAATTTCAAGTGACGAGTTGACGCTTACTTTGTGTCCGCTAAAGCGGTTAAACATTTGGTGCCCGTCGTCTACCCACCACCAAATAATCTCGTCTCTAACTGTTGCCGAGAAGCAATGTAGATTCGCCAGGCCTTCGTCCGCATTCATAAAGGCGCCGCAAGTTCTGAATTTAAACCTGAAAGTTGCCTTAAAACTTACATCTTCGTAGGTTCTTCGAATGGCTTTGAAACGACAAGCTTCAGTAATTTATTTTCAACTCGCAGGACAAGGACTTGATTAGTGTCTAATAGGACTGCCAGCTAAATTCAGCCATCAACTCGACTTTGAACTTTTACCTGACGATTTTGTAACTTTCCCAGCACCGAAGATTGTAGAATTTTAGAATCCGCTTGGTAAATTTTGTCCATACAAACAAATCCGCCACGACGAAGCTTTGACCATGAAGCATAAACAAGACAGTTTCCGCCAACAAAAACACATCCATCTGCACATTTTCAATGGTAAAAGTTCGAACCAGCAAAGGGTACAATTCCCGTTACATGCGCGCCGGTTGGCTCGAAGAGATTCGTTCGAATAGGGTATTTTGATGATCGACTTTGATAATATTTTGCTTCAAACAGTTCAATGGCGCTGCCGTTTCCTAAAAGCCTTTGCATTTACTTGGAAAAAATGGCTTTACCTGCTAGAATCCACGATTTTTCTTCAAATTCCACTTTTTGAAGACATCGACGAGGCAGGTGAATCAAAAACGAATCATTCATCTAAAAATTGAACAGAGTATTTAATTAATTCGAATAATAAAGTAATTTCGGGCTGATTTAAAGTCAGAAAAAAAGACGACGTTCAACATGCGCAGCAGCCCGAGGAGACGAACGTTACACTCACTCGACGTTCACAGTTGTCAGACATTTGGAGTTTGTATCTTGTTCGCTCGGCCACTTTGGCACTCTCCTATGCATCGATCTTTCAGCGTCTGCGCAAAAGGGAAAAGACCTTGAAGTTGTTCGTCTGAGCATGCAGAAAAACGGCTGGCAATGGGAGGTCTCATGCGCAATTTCTCTCCTTGCGCAATTTCTCTCCTCCCCCTCTTTGTGGTGCAGACCACGATGAGAAATTACGAATGGGAAAATGCAGAATGAGAACTTGAAACTGGGAAAATCCGAATGAGAAGTGACGGATGAAAATTTTTAAGCTGGGAAGGCCCCATTCAGAAAACGACCGGTGAGAAAAACGACCGATGAGAAGTGTGTAGCACACTTCTCGCACACTTCTCACACACTTCCCCACACATTTTCACACACTTCTCATCGGTCGTTTTTTCTGTCTGCATATTTTCACCTTGCAGCTTTGCATGTTTCCATTTCCCTCCGTGTTTCGCTTCCCATCGGTGAATTCTCGTTCACCGATTTCCATATCACTCTTTCCCATTCGTAATTTCCCATCGTGGCCTGCGCCATCTTGAGTTCGCGATAATTTGGCACTAAACGTCGAATTATCGCGAGAATATCTCGTGATATTCTCGCGATAAGTTCCTGATTACTACGGCGGCTGCCTTCTTTCAAACACCGTCTTGCAGGATGTGCGTGAAACGCAAGAAGAACAACAAGCAGCAAGTAAGCCAAACTCCACCCAAGAGATGAATATCTTTAGCCTGATCAACAAAGAATGGAGATGGAGAAGACCATGAAGAGTCCATCACGAACGGCAGGTACGCTCGCGAGATCTAGAGTCAAACGCACAAAACCGTTTCAGGAACCGTGGTGGACAAGGAGGTGACGGTGGAACGCGACTACGAGTACTCGGAGAGGCACAGCAACGCCGATGACAAGAAGCATAATAAGCGCAAGAAGCACCACTCTCATCATCACAAGAAGGACGGCGACGACAAGGAGGTCAAGAGTTGGGATGGGCACAGGGACTCCCTGCCCTTTGCATGAGAAATAGGCATGCAACCAAGACGACTAGACACAATGCAAAGATGCTGATGATACAAACTTCAGCGCCGCTCATCGAGTCGGAAGAGCGGAACTACGCAGAAGACACAGAAGACCACCACCGGCCCCACCACCTCGGGCACGTGCACGTCCTCGAGTGCGCGTCCTCCCAGCAAGCTCCCTGAAGGGAAAAAGGTTCCTCTCAACTCAACTAATCAGCTTCAGACGAGGCCACGCTACTTCACGGAGACCGAGGACAGCGCGATGACCTCGATGAACACGCAGAAGCCAATCGAGAGGTTCGTGCCTGTTCCAGAACATACTGAATTGTTCCAGGAGGGCGGGTCGTGAGGACCTCACGCCGGTGTCCGCCTCCGACCCGGCCTACGTGACCATGAAGGGCGTCCCGGGCTTTTCCGGTAAACAAACAGCAAGAAGAAAGGAAACAACAAGGACACTTTAGAGCACGAGCTCACGTCGACGTCACAACTCTAGCGGGCTCGTCGACTTCACCTTCGTCCAGATTGAACAGCCCGAAAGTCGAATAAATGCACATTCGTTTGCTCGTTCTTTGATGATTTTGGGGTTTTCGGGTCGGAACCTACGTCAGTCTCGACCCGACCACAACCATATCGCATGATTCAACACATTGTGTCGCGGCTTTACGGCTTTTCTTGTGCAGCCAGGTTTATTTCCGGTCAAGGGGTGAGGCCGCCCCTTCTCTGCGACAGGAAAGGTGATGCACGAAGATTGTAAGCCGTGAAAACCTAGGCGCGCCAAGGTTCACCTCGCCATAAAAGGCCAGCCTTTCCCGCTAAGCGCACGCTGGGGCCTGTCATCATGACTTCGAAGGCGTCAAAGGCGCGTGTGTGTTTGAGGTGTTTGTGGGCGGCAACACTTCAAAGCGGGCATTTCGACCAGACTGATCGGGCCCTTTCTCACTTCATTGAAAGACCCTCATACCCAGGCGTTTATGTGTTTCAACATCCTTATTTTCATGAAGGCGTCGGAAAGTCGTTACTTGCCGCCCTGTCACCAGGCTTGTTTTGTCGTGCCTCATGTTTTTGGTGAACTGACACAATTGCCTGAGAGTACAAGGCGTCTTTACAGCCTCGGGAGTCCTCGACGGGTCATGTGCGGTCGTTGGGCTTCTTGCTCGCTTCTTGAAATGGTGATTACGAAGTGGGGAGCCACGCCCTGGGGGCATTCCGTAGATTGTCAGACTTCCGGGGCTACCTGTGTGCACCTATTGCAAGGTGAGAGAGAGTCGCGTGTGCTTTTCTTTCTTACGTCAGCGTCCCCCATTTCGAACCTGAGAATGGGAAGGTGAAGGGGGAAGGAAGAGGTGAGAGGGGGGCTCGACTTCCCGTCTTCACGGCTTGAGTCTTATCATCACTGCCTGCCTGTAAGCGCCAGTCCCCATTCTCCCGCCGCCGCTCCTCGAGAGCCCGCAGTCAACGATCATGGACACCCCCGCCGGCGCGCCGCCTTACAGCCCGAGAGAGTCCCAGTCGGGAGATGACTCTGTGACGTTTTTATTGCAGCGATTATTTTAGTCGTGGAATCTCTCACTCTGGTCATTTGGCCGTCGTGGCTTGTAGGATACACGCGGGGCCCATTTTTATTGGTGGGGCTTTTTCGGGCAGACCGGTGTCGGATTTTTCGTCAAATTCTAGTTGCACAATATGAGTTTGAAGACAATTTCTCATAGGTTTCGGACATGTTGTAAAATCGTGCCAATGTTTGTCGCGCGATGGGTAGCGGCCATGCATATCTAAATACAGTCACATGTTTCAGAAAATGTCCATCACCGCCGACGATGCCTTTCTCCTCAGCGTTCCCTCCGGTCGAGCATCTCGCTCTTCGTCAGCCACCTCACGAATCTCCTCCCGCTCAACACGATCTCTTTTTGATGAGTTTCCTCCAGGCCCCAGCTCAACTCCCGTCGAGGGTCCGCCAGAGAAAATCGACAAACTAGGTATGGAATGCGGATTCTTCTGACTGTATCATGTGTCTGTAGGCGCTAAACTACGAGAAGGCATGGCGCACTTTGACGCCGAGGTGGCTCGACTGAACAGTGAAAGTCTCGCCGCTTCACAGCGAATTGTTCATGATGTGGAAGCGGTTCGTGCTTCTGTAAAATCAGGAATTTTGCCGTTTTCAGGCAAAAGAAATGGGAGTTCAAACGCTGGTTCTACTTGAGGAACAAGACGGTGAGGAGACCTTTCGAGAAACAAGACCAAGAGATTTCAGAGGACCTTGACAAGATCGAGGCCTCGTTGGTGAAGATGGACGCCAAGATGGAGGGCGTCAGCGATGATATCCGCGACATGCAGAGCTGCTGCAACTTCCGACGGAAACTCCTGAAGTGTATGCCCTTGTAAGTTTCATTTGTCAATTTACTTTTTTGATCCTCTGCAAAACTTGTTACGAGGCTTGACATGCTCTGTTGCAAGCAAAAACTGACACAAAAAGCAACTTTGTTTCATTCTCAAGCAATATTCTTGATCAAACACTATGGACAATTAGTCCGCTTCTTCCATTGCGTACTCATTTCTAACAAGGTCGATTTCAGCCTCAGCAAGCTCGCGTGCTGTGTCAGCAAGCAGGAGTACAAGAATGACGGGTGAGTCTTCGTTTCCTTCTCGAGTCTTCGAGATTGCCACGATTGGGTACAAAAAGGCTTAGTGCTCAAGTCTGTGTCACACACGAATTATAATCGGGCTTTTGCTTTCCGAATTCGCACGATTTGACATGAACACAAAACTGTTGAGACTAGCTCTAAGGGTGATGTCAGTTGACATTCAAATAAGTTTCCGACACTTTGAGTAAGCGCAAAACGTTGGCAAATGCAATCTGCCGTTGTCCATGATGGGGAAAATTCACGTGTGTCGCAAGCAACGTCGAAGTTTCGTAACTAACCACCGAAGTAATGCTTTCTTGAAGTGGATCAAGTTGAAGTTTTCAGGCCAGCCATCGGCACTCAGTTCATGATCTCGCGCTCTCACCACAAGAAGGACCCAAACGCACGTTTTATCGAACCGTAAGCGATTCTCGAAACTTCTTCACCCTCCTTCTTTCAGATTGGTAAAAGACGCCAAGGAAGAGGAAATGGAGCACAATTTCCGGCAAGTCGACGTCGTTCTCGACTCCTTGAAGTCCATCTCGATGGATATCAACGTTCAATTGAGCATTCAAGGACCGAAAATCGATCGAATTCAACACTTGGTGAGTTGTCTCTCGGGTTATTCAATTGCTCTTCAGGTCGACTCGAGTGACGTGGCATTCGATGGCGCCAACAAGACCGTCCAGCGGTTGCTCAAATAATGAACCAAGACGCCTAATTGTAATTGTGAAAGTGCTTCCGTTGAATGTTTGTATGCAGGCCATGATATTATTGTAAGCAACTGATTTGCTTTGACATAATGAAGGTTTCGTGATTTTGTGAGCTAACGCTCAGTTTGATGGAATACATTCCGGGGTCACGACTTATTAGTGAAATTCGTCCGCACCAAACACACATCTGTGTTGAAACATACTTGAGTGAAAGTGTCAGAAGACCCTCCAGGGTTCAGCTCGTTGAACCCCCCTATCAGGGCGGTGTTCGTATTGTCCTAGACAGTTCAAGTGTTTCCTTGAAAGCCCGTCTTTATGAATGGTCAACACACTAAAGCCTCAAAAGAAGAATGCAATGTGTTCTCGCGGCTGTGAAAGTCACGTTCTCGCTAGATTTCGAGAGCCGCTGCTGTTCAATGCCCGGATTCTCTCAATTGGAAAAAGATTACACAACGGAATCTTTGCTACTCAGTTGAAACAACTTCAACTATTTAGCAAAACAGGGGGAACCTCCTATCACAACATCAAATTAGCAAGAAAATATGCCTTTGGTGTGGATCTCATTCGATTTGCGGGTGCACTAGCACCAGTGGCCAGAAATCCATGTTCGTCAGTCAAATGACCTATACTCTTGGCCGAACTCAACCATCGAGACGGCGACTCCCCCACACGCCTTTGGTGTCGATGTCCACTAGAGACAACTCCGTACGATGCTCAGACGCTGTTACACTCGTGAACGAACGTTTTCGTGACGACACACTGGCCAGTTTGCCGACTTCCTTTAAGAAAAGCACACTGCAATCTCACTATATAAAGAGTTGAATGGCCACGAAGTGATATCCCAACCCTCTACAGACTTTAAGATGTTCAGCTGTCGCCTTCTTCTCGTCGCTCTCATCGTCATCGTGGCGGCAGTCAACGCTCAATTCGGTACGCATTTTTCCAATTTATTTATGTTAATGCCTGTCTTTAGGAGGAGGCTTTGGAGGAGGCATGGGAGGAGGTGGACGCGGTGGCTTCGGCGGCGGTCAAGGCGGTTTTGGCGGTATGGGCGGTGGACAAGGAGGCTTCGGCGGAATGGGAGGAATGGGAGGCGGTCGAGGAGGAGGATTCGGTCAAGGCGGATTTGGACAAGGAGGCTTCGGAGGCGGCCAAGGTGGATTCGGAGGAATGGGCGGTGGCCAAGGTGGTTTGGGTGGCTTCAGTGGCTACGGCGGACAAGGCGGCTTCTTCGGTTGATTGTCGTCTTATTACAACTTCTTCTTTTACTTAATAAATGTATTAACCAAAACTGAATGACATGAAGCAACGAAGACGCGCTTAGTGGTCGAAACAGATTGAATTGTCCTTCATGAATCTCACTCTTAACTTTCGACCATTCAATGCGATCACGGTCTCGTACAGCGCTTTCCAAGATCTTTCGCAGGTCTTGAACAGAAAGCCATTGGCTTTGCAAATTTCCTGCAAATCTGAGAATTGTTTGGGAGTGAACTTGAATTGCAAAATTTCAAAATCGCGCTCACGAGTCGAACAGGACTGAATGAAACGCCAAAGACCTCGTGGTGTGATTTCACTCGTTGTGTCCGTAAGAATTAGCCGTGACCACTTTGAAGTCAGTAACGTTTCATCGGTTATTGGTTGAGGGCTCGCCCAATAGCTGGATCCACAGGTGACTTCAATACCTCCACGTAGCTGCAACACTCTTGGATCGTTGAAAAATGCTCTTGAAAATGATTGATTTTGTTTCTTAAAGCACAATGTTTTTAGGCTTGTCGTGAGAGTCAACATGTGGGCAACTTGCCACCATTTCCCTCGAGGGATTGCTGCATTAAAAAGGAGCTTTGAAATTCGCGTCAAAATTAGAGAGCTAGAAAACAGAGTGTAGAATTGTTCCCAGTTTAAACTCGTATCCAGTCGATAAAGTTCACAATGCTGCATTAAATGCTCCAAAAGCGCTGTAAGACTTCTAGCATTATACCAACGTGAAGTCATTCGAAGGCTAAAGTACGGCCCTTGACTTGTATGCGTTTTTTCCACGTCAAAAACGAGACCACGAAACCAGTAGCGCTTTCCTCCTCCTTTATACGACAGACAGCCCCTGCTGCTATTGAAAATGATATGCTTCTTTTCAGGTAGCAAAATCCAGATCGGAAGTCGATTGAAATTTCGGAGACGATGAGCGTTCGAAACAACAAGGTGGTACACAAATTTGCTTATGGAGTAGAGATTTGGGAGCTCTTCGGTAGGCAAAAAGGCCACTATCGTTAGAAAAACGGGCTCAGGAATACGCGGAAAGGGCATCAAGCTCTCCCTACTGGCAAATATGCCGTAATGTGCAGTGCGTAGTAATCTGCTCATCTATGCGACTTTTGCTGCAGTTAGCACCTCGCTCTTGTTGAAATGAGACAGAATGAAAGAGACGTATGTTCATACAACAGTTTGACCAAAAACATTCAAGTGCCGAAGGCGCTTTTGCCAGGCGACTTTCAATTATTTTTTTTCATGTCGTTCTAGAAATTTCGACAACAAAAAAAGGCTGACGCTTAAAGAGAGCTTTTATACCTGCTTTTTTGAAGGAAAGCAATGAGTTTGTTAACGTGCAGCAACAAAAAAAAACAACAACAACAAGAGGAAACAGAGAGCCTGCAACACAAAAAGAATTATATCGTCTTGTGTAATTGTGAACAATATTTACTCGGTTGCTTGCCTGCTTATGTATCTATTTGTTTAGAAAAAGTTCAGCCGGCCAAGGTTTCACCCCGAAGTAAGATTTCGTCTTTGATGAACCGCACTCTGAGCTTGCGATCTTCCAATGCAATTGCTGTCTGGTAGAGTGTGTAGTTAGACATTTCATAGGGCTCAAACATAACACCACTGCGTTCTAAATTCCCCTGCAACTCCTCGAAATGAGCAAGAGAGAATCTAAGTTGGAATATTTCAAGATCGCGCTCATGAAGCAAATATTTTCGAATGAGGCGACAAATGCCTAGCGGTGTAATTTCCGTCAACGAATTGGGCAAACTTAACCGCGACCACTTCGAAGCCAGTAATATTTCATCGGTTATTGGTTGTCTTGCGACCGTCTGGTAAATATTCTGTACGTTTGTAATTTCAATCGCTCCACATAATTGCAGAATTTTTGGATCGTTGAAGAAGTTAGAGGGAAATGCTTGCCACTGATTTTTAAAGCACAACGTTTTGAGGTTTGACGCATTGGCCAAGAAATTACCAATTTGCCAGCTTTCGGATCGAAGAATCGCTGCGTTAAAACGTAGTATTAAAATCCGCGAGAGAAGCGCAGAGTCAGAGAGTAGATTGTCGATTTCAGTCAAGTCAAGACTCGTATCCATGCGATGAAAAGCACTGTGTTTTAAGACATGCTTCATGAACGCTACGAGTTTCTGCTTGTCGTAAGGTGATGTTTTCAGCTTAAAACGAAATTGTCTGCCGCTTGGAGTAGAAGCTTTCATCACCAGGAACTCTAAATTGTGAAAGGAATAGGGCTTCCAGGCGGCATAATAGCAGAAGTATTCAACATCTGGATTGAAACCGAGATACTTCTGGTCTGAAAGCGAAAAAATGATCGAGCACCGCTGGAATTGCCGAAGTCGATGTGCATTAATTACAAGAAGTTCGTGCACAAAGTTGCTTGTCGAGTAGAGTTGATGTAGCTTCTCGGGCGGCAGAAAGCTAAAAATCGTAAGAAAAACAGACTCAGGAATAAGAGGCACAGACATCGCGCTCTCTACTTCCCAAATCTTAATGCGACTGCTCCTTCTTCACAAATTTGCACTTTTAGAGTTCGACGAAGTTAGCACCTCGTTGCGTGAGAGATCAGCATGTCTCGTTTATTCAAATACTGGCAAAAAAGAGCAAAAACCCGTTCTCAACGGTATTTATGAACATAAATTCAATCCGAAAAGTATTCCCCCAAAATCAAGATTTCGTTTAGTTCGAATCGTACAGTGAGCTTGCGAGTGTTGAATATGATCATTGCCTCATAAATTGGGTTGAACGTATTTTCGGAGGACGTGAACAGGAAGCCCTCATTCTTGAAAATTGTCTGCAGCTTTTCAAATTGCCCCCAAGTAAACTTGAAATGAAAGATTTCCAAATCCCGCTCACAAAGCAAAAAGGCCCTAAAAAGACGGCAAAGACCTTGCGGCGTGATTTCCGTGGCTAAAGGCCGAAGAATTAGTTGTGCCCACTGCGAGGCCAGAATTGTTGAATCGGTTATTGGTTGCTTTGGAATGATCCCGCCAAGATGGGGTGCGTGAGGAATTTGTAAGCCTCGCAGTCGCAAAACGGCAGGATCGTTGAAGAATTCAGCTGAGAAAGTTTGCCATTGGTCCTTCAAGCACAGGTTTCTCAGATTCGACATTTTAGTCAACAAAGGACAGAGTTTTAATTGTTCGGGACGAGGAATTAAGGCAGTTAAAACCAGTGTTGAAATTCGCGAGCAAATCCAAGTGGAAGTGAGGAGATTGCAAAATTCTTTGAAATCGAGATTCGTGTCCAATCGACAAATCTCACTATGTCTCATAATGTGCTCCATGAGCGCAACGAATAGTTTAGCCTCGTGTCGGTTTGATTTCATTTCAAAGCAAAAGTTTGTTCCCTGAGCAGCGATTCTTTTCCTCACTTCAAAAGCTAGACCACGAAAAGAAAAGTGCTTTCCATTCTCACGCCACAGGCATTCTGAGCCATGATTGAAACTGATTGTGAGGCACTTTTCTTTTGGTAGCAAGATCCGAATGGAAAGTTGCTTGAGAGTTTAGAGACGATGGGCATTCGAGACAATGAGGTGATACACAAATTTGCTCGTCGAGTACAGCTGACGAAGTTTTTCGGGGGGGGAGGGGCAGAAAGGTGAGTATAGAAAGGAAAATGGAACGGGGAATTGGGGGCACGAGCATCACGGCACAAGCTTTAGAAAACTTAAAAAAGACTCCTTACACCCACATTTACCCCTCTTTGAAACGACGAACTGTTGTCACTTTTCTGTGGCGAGCATGGAGATTTCAACATAAAGACTCCCTCGACATTTTAGTCAACAAAGGACAGAGTTTTAATTGTTCGGGTAGAGGAAAAAAAAAGAGAATTTGAGAGAAGTGCGAAAGGCTGAGTGTATGCCTTTAGAGATGAAGTTGTCGAGACAAATCAAAGCATGCCAGGTGCGGCCAAATTTTTTTATTAAATCCTCACGAAACAACAATTCCAGCAAGAATTTGCAGTCTTTCCTTGTAAATGTCATAATACACTTGACATTCCTTATCATTCTTGATAAACCTCCATTTACGCTCATGATTAGTGGACTTATAATGAATTGCCAGCTTCTTCTTGTTCTTGAAAATGGAGCGCAGCGCTTTATGTTGCGTTTTTGAAAAGCCAAACTCCAAATAGTCAAGGTCGCGATCTTTATACAGCCAGGATTTAATAAGATGCCAAATGCCCATCGCAGTAATCATCGCCTTGTCGTAGCCAAGCACCAAACGGGTCCATTTTGAATTCAAAAGGATCGCATCGGTGATTGGGATGATGCTTGGCTTCGATTCAATCGTCAGATATTCAAAGCCGCCACAAAGTTTTTGAACATTTGTGTCCTCAAAGAATTCCGCCGGTGGACACTGTCTAGCAAAGCGAATATATAGCGTTTCCATGTTGAGAAATTTCGCCATCGAATTCAACAGCTTGGAATAAGTGATCGTTTGTCGAAATTCATTCAACACTACTTTGGTGGCAGTTTTGGTGACGGCCGAGGTGGAGAGAAAATCTGCGACGAGTTCTAAATTCATAGTGCTTTCGAACTCGTAAATCGTGAAATGCCGAAAGAGTTGTTCTGTGAGCGCTCTAAGCTTATGCGCTGGAACGGCGTCGTAGGTGTCGCCGAATATGATCAGAAAATCTCTCCCTGAACGGTTTATGCAACAGTTAAGACCAGAAATTGATCGTCTCCGTGGCTTGTCCGTCTTCACAAACGAGCCCTTGTCGCTGTTAAGAGCGATGTATGAGCTAGTATATGAGCTACCGGCAAACACAAGCACAGCTGAAGCGTCATCAAATTTATGCAGACGATGGGCATTCGAGGCAATGAGAGCACTCACAAACTTGCTGGCTGTGTAAAGTTGAACAATCTTTTGAGGAGGCAGAAATGCTAAAATTATGATGAACACGGATTCGGGAATATCAGGCATGCTGGAGTTTCCTCGACGGCAAGAATGAACAGCTAGACTCAGATACTCTTGTTGAACCATACGTCCAGTTGAAAGAATTAGCACCTCTCTTCCGAATGTAAAAGTACATGGATCGAGGCAGACCCAGACCAGTTAACGTCATAAGGCTTTCTAGGAATGGGACACGGTCGCGATGTAGTGGATTTCGACAACGAGAATTTGGTGATCACCGATTCGGCATGAGAGGCTTCGGTAGCTAGGGCAAAAGGCGGCTTCTTTGGCTGAGTTTCGTTCTCGAAGTGGTCTCCGTACAATAAACATTCTGGTTGATGTGCAATTTTCTTATTCAAGCACAACGATCACTCATGACAATGTCCGAGAAGATCACATTCGAAAAGGGCAAGAAATATGCAATCAAAAAAATGCCAGGTAAGACCGAAACATTAATTATTGTGAAGTATCACGAAACAAAATTTTCAGCAAGAATTTGCAACTTTTCGCAGTAAACGCTATAGTACACGCTAAGTTGACACTTATTATCATTCTTAAGCAACGTCCATTTATGCATTCGACGATTGAATTTATAATTAGTTGTTCGCTTCTTCTTTTTTAAAATGGCGCGCAGCACTTGATACTGCGTTACTGAAAAGCCGAACTCAAAATGGTCAAGTTCGCGATCCTTGAAAAGCCAAGCTTTGATGAGGCGCCAAATGCCTCTCGGAGTAATCGACGAACTGTCGTAGCCGAGCACCAAGCGGGTCCATTTTGAGCTCAACAAAATCTTGTCGTTGATTGGGATACGGCGTGGAGTGGATAAAATGGTCAAAAATTCAAAGCCGCCGCACAGTTGCTGAACAGTTGGACTCCTGAAGAATTTCAACGGCGGAGATTGCGTTGCAAAACGAATAGACACCGTTTCTAGGTTGACAAATTTTGTCAGCGAATTCCAAAGCTTAGAATAACTGATCCTTTGCTGAAATTCATTCAAGACCACTTTGCCGGCATTTTTAGTAACGGACGAATTGGCGAGGAAATCGGCGCGTTCTAAACTCATAGTGATTTCGAACTCGTAAATCGCGAAGTGACGAAAAAGATGCTCTATGAGCTCTCCCAGCTTGTGCGCTGCAATAGCTCTATCGTTTTTGTCAATTGAGATCAAGAAATCTCGCCCGGAACGGTCAATGCGACAGTCAAGATCACAAATTGATTGAGTTCTTGGCTTGTCCGTTTCCAAAACCAAGCTTTTGTCGCTGTTAAGGGCAATATATGAACCGCCTACAAACAGAAGCACAGCTGAGGCGTCATCAAATTTACGCAGACGATGGGCGTTCGAGAAAATAAAAGCGTTCACAAAGTTGCTTGCTGTGTAAAGTTGAATAATCTTTTGAGGAGGCAGAAAGGCCAAAATCGTGACGAAGACCGATTCAGGAAGATCTGGGACGTTGACGTTAGTGGACATCCTAGGGTTAATACACGTCGACCGAGAAGAATAGAAAGCAATTCTTAGCACCCACGTCCAGTAGAAAGAATTAGCACATCTCCCCCGGATGCAGAACTACATAGGTCAATCGAGGCAGATGCAGACCAGTTGACGTGATAGACGCAGCTTCATTTTGCACATGTGGTGAAGGCAAGACACACATTTATTCGCAGCCATGCATAGTTGCGAAGCTACAGGTTCTGGAAATCGTGTACAAACCCACAAGAAGACTTGTCTACAGTTGATACGAAATGAGTCGAACGTGGAAATCGTCGTTCAGAATTTCAATAGAAAGTTGCGATGTTTCAGTCAAGTTTGTCACAACATGACATTCATTGGAGCCTCGATTTCGGCAAGAGCAGGAATGAATGGCGGTCCAGAATTGGCCTCGATCCATCACGCCTCCCTAAAGTTCAGTAGAATCAAGTGTGGCGAGATTACCTGCGGATCACGAACCGCGACAGTTATGGATTCAATTTCGCGGTTTCCATCACGCCACTCGTCAATCGCCTCACGAAGTTCTTCTACGGTAACCGAAACACTGGGCCTTTGAGAACAGAAATTGGGGATTTTTGCTTCAAGAATCTTGCTCTGTGGCCGAGCAAAATGGCTTTGAACATGAAGAAGGCGAAGCTTCTTGAGGCAAGCATTGCTGAAGAACGGTGCATCGTCGAATGAACAGTCGAGAATCAAAGAGTCCACCGACGATGGCAAGCGTGAGAGAAATGCGTGTGTCCGTATCAAGTGGCTTTTCAGATGCAATTTTTTGAGCGATGGAAAAAGAGGCAATAATTCATCAAGCTGCGACATCGCCGGCAGGCGAGAGCTAACAAGATGAAGAGATACTGTAGTGAAGTCGATCCTTTCGCTTAATCGAAGAATCACATCCTTCACGGAATGGCCTTCAGTTGACGTTCTGATGGTTTTCCATTCGAAAGTTGGCGGTTCGATCATTGAAATCTTGCGAAACATCGGCTCGAGGGGAACGGCTCCGTTTTCAATGTCGATTCTTATGTAATGTCTATCGAACTCCACTCTCAGCCTCGGACAACGACAGTCAGAAAATTCGATCGTTATTGTAGCGTCTTCAAATTTCGGCAATTGAGTTCCCAAGGTCTTGATCAAATTGTAGAATTGTTTGCAACAGCGTTGAAATCGCCAATTTTCCCATCTTGTAAGAAAGGTGCAGATGCGTCCAAGCAGTTCAATTGGAAGGGCTTTCAAATCTAGGCCTTCGTTCGAGTTCGACGCATAATCGTGAAGAAACAAGCGATTGCGAAGAATGCCTTGTTGGGCAGGTTCGCGCATCTCGCTAGAGACAGCCAGGACGCGAACGCGCAACATCCGCACATCTAGCAGCGCATATTTGTGCGGTGATATGCATCGTAGGCTATTCGGATCATCTATGACTTCGCAGACTACTTGTTTGGACTCATAGGGTTTGTCGGAAAGCTCGGTATAATGTAGTCTAAAAACATAATTTCAAAGGCAAACAAAATACATACCTTTCTAAAGTGTAGCCTAGTCTGAGAGGCGGATTGCCAACGTCGTCTCTTCGTGGTTTCTCGTAGGAATAGTATAAAAGTCGTGTTGGCCTTCGATTTGAGAGTCTCTTGAAATCCTCAACTTCGGCCGGCGTCTCGTAAACGATCAGAGAGTTGTTTAGTAGAAAGTAGCCAGTTCGAATTTCTATATTGTTCGTCAAATTCAGGTGATTGTTATCGAACTCCTCAGCTTGAAACTCGCAAAGTGGATTTCTGCGACAAATCCTCGGTAGAGGCGTATCACAATCCGGGAGCTCCGCTTCGCAAAGACAGCAGAACTTATTCAAGGCTTTAAGGCTTGAGGCGACGTGGAAGTAGAATGAAGCGAAGAAATTCTCCGCCGAAGGAGTCTTATAGTTGGCTTCCACAAATCTCGCTGAAGTCCGCAACAAATGCTCGTTAAAAAGAGCAAGATGTC
>JAQIXL010000790.1:0-24779 GCA_034700245.1 Poikilolaimus oxycercus
TTGGGCACTTCCGTTTCCGTTTCCGTTTCCGTTTACGCAAGAAAATTATTCCGTTTCCGTTTCCGTTCCGTAACATTAGGAAACCTTCCGTTTCCGTTTCCGCGGAAGCCCAATTCCCAGTTCCGCTCAGCCCTGGTCATCACTATTCAGCTCCCATTTTCCTGTTTCTTCGGAAGATTCGTTCTCATTCAGCCGCAACACTCTGATTGGAAGTGAGTGTGCGCGTAGTCTAAAAGCTCTCATAAAACGTTCTCGATGCAATTGGTTCGACAACTAATTTCCGGACAACACTTCTCTTCCAATGGATGAGACGAATCAGCGGATGTTCAGCTGTTCGCTGTTTCACTCTCCTTGTTTGAAAGGGCTTCATTTGCCCCTTTCAATTCGATGGTCGGACCGGGAAAAAAATTACCCAAAATCTCTTGTCGTCGAGCATCTCAAGTTTGACTTCGGTTCCACGAGACTCTCACTCGACTTTCATCTATTTCAAGGCGTTGAGCGACAAGGCGCTTCATGAGAGCCCTCCCAGTCTCGCCTCTTAGGCCCAATTTCAGTTGGGATTGCCGGATTTCCTGATTCCCGTATTCTCGATCGCCCGATTCTCGGATTCCCGTAATTGCTTCATTCTTAAGGACCGAACGGTCGTTTTTACGGGAATCCGGGAATCCGAGAATCGAGCAATCGAGAATACGGGAATCGGGAATCCGGAAATCCCAACTGAAATTGTGCCTTACATTAGCCCCTTTATTGAAATTCCCTTCTCTCCTTTCATCGCGAGGCATTCAAAACCAAGTCGATTCACTCAAAAGTGCAAAGGCCAGCATTTCAGGTTTTTGTCAGCAACTTCTTTGCCTATGGAAATGACGCTCGAAGCTCGCTTCTTGCTTCTCCTCTAGAATTAGAACTGCAAGCTAGGTGATCGTTGCAGCTCCTATTTGGGCTGGTGACATAAGAGCGGCCTTCCACTTGGCTCTTCTTGTCCTTGGCAGAACCCCGAGAGGAAGGATTACCGAGTCTTCCTCGTCGAAATCCTCGGTCAGGCAGCGCCCAGTCTGCACGCCGTGCAGACTGGGCGCTGCCAGGAATGACACATTTCTGCATGCCAACTGGTAGTATGCCAAGTCTCAGATTTCATTTCCTGGACGCCATTCACCAAATGCCCAGTGCCCGAATGCCATTCTTGGCGGAGTGTCATTTTTGCATGGGATTGAAAAAGAGTTTATCGGAAAAACGGGCAAACAATTCAGCCTCCGTAGTAATCCTCACCTCGAGCAACCTCGAGGCTACCTCGAGGAAACCTCGTGGCATACCTCGAGGTTACCACGAGCTTCGTCGGCTGTCGAAATCAGTGTTCACCCTTCTGCGTCCCGAAGAATATAAGAAGTGAAATCCAAGGGCAAACTAAAATGGTTCATCGTTCGTGCAACAAGTCAAGAGTCACTGCACGAAATGCCAGTTTGAAACAACAAACATGAGAGAGGATGATTCAATTACGAGAATGAGATCGACAGAGTAGAAGGAAGAGAAAAGCTAGCAGGAGAGCCGTGATGAATCCTGTTGTGAATGAGAACAGTGGATGCCAAGTTGGTCCATTGACAGTAGGAGCAGCAGAAGACTCATTCATTGCCTTATTTTGAGCAGGAGAAGAACAATTGTTGTTGATAACGGGGCCCGTTGAAATGATGTGTGCAGTCGTCGTTGTTGAAGCCGTGGTTGCTGTAGTTGTTGTTGTTGTGCAATTGAATTCATCACTTCCATCAACGCAGTCCTAAATTCGTCACCATGGAGTCTGTCCCAGATCTCAGCTCAAACGAGCAAAAGCACAAAAGCGCACTTTCATTGAGCGTCGTCGCGCTTGGTTCCAGATTGTGAGCTTTGCCAAGCTGATGAGAGCGAGTTTGTGTTTGTGCAAATCTTCCAGCCGAATCAAACAACGCTGCGAAAATGGCGAAACCGTTGTACAAACTTAAATGAGCGTCCGCTGACGCTCTATGATACATAGAGCCGAAAGTACGCTTTTGCGCTTTTCTGCCCCATTTTTTTCCTCAAAATACCCACCTCGTTTCCATCGCACACATTGACCGTGTAAATCTGCCAGCCACGTTTGCAATTAAAGAAGTTTGGGTATTTGTAAGGAGTGTGCGGAGGTCGCTTAGGACAATACTAAAGACATTCCGTAGACGCAATAGAAAGTGAATTCTCACCGGCCACCATTCGTCGCTTCCATCACGGCATTCCATATGTCCATCACAAAGCCACGCTCGAGGAATACACACAAGCATGTCGACGCACGCCCAACATTCAAGCTTTGCAAGGGAGTTGGCAACCATGGAAAGGGCCAACATAAGCGAAAAGTAGACCCACATCGATTGTGTGCCTTAATTGCGTTGAGATGGCCAAGAGTACTACCAAAATATGCTATGGGCAAGAATCTTGCCAATGCGCTAATCATGGGAAAAAACTGACAGAACGAAAACAAGGACTTCCACGTTTGAATTTTGAAAATCCTTCTCTCCCGGCAATGTTGATGAATCCCAGGCTTCCCTCGCCCGCAGACTGACACTAAAACCTTCAGTTCCAACCTCTTGCCAACATCCCGTTTTCACTTCACTAACAATTGTCAGAAGCGTGTCAGCGGGATGTGAAAATCCTCTCGTGCCTCATCCTACAAAATTTGAGATGTTTTTAATCCTATCTTTTTCGCATCCAAATCATCAGAAAAAGATAAATGAATGAGTAACAGTGGAAACTACAAAATAAGAAATTTGCTCGGTCTTTATAAAAACTTCGAAAAATTTTCCTTTCTCGCCTTTGGGCATCTTTTGAAACAGAACTGCACGTCGCTGCCCCGCCTTTTTGGGTCGAACTCCATAAGCTCTTCGACAAGAGGGACCACACCTCGCGTACGGCCAAACTCGTAGGATTTGAAAGGGTATCAGCTTGTCGTGACTGAAAATGCAGGTGCTTACATCGCCTCTTCAATGTCGTGCCAGACCATGCCCTGTATCGTCTTGCTCTTGCTGGCCGTTTTAAGCTCCGCCTGGACGAAGCAAGGGTCGAATGCAACGATCTCGTCACCGATGTGAGGATGACGGAGCCCGTTCTCCACCTCTACAGCGCCGGTTATCCAATTTCGCTTTCTGTGGCCGAGTTTGTTGGATGCAATCTGCACATTATCGTATGCGACTCTTTTTGCCACGTTTCTCCAATATTTCGTTACTTTCACATACAAATTATGATATTTTTGAAACGGCGTAATTATAGCCTCTATGGGCGTATATGGACGTTTCCTTCGTCGAAGGCGCATCACCTTCCGGAATTCGAGTGGGACTCGCACCAGACGAAGAAATGGTCATCATCCATCAGCCGACAATCGACTCCACCAAAGTCATTCATCTCGAATTGACCCGAAAGCATTCGGGAATCCGACTTCGTGTCGAACTTGACGACGCCGATCGCAACTACTACACCGCCTTTCATCTTGTTTTTCACTCTTACGGTTTGGCACATTGTTGACTAAAATTGGGCTTTGGCTTTTCCTCAGGAATTTGACCGAACTGTTTCGGTATTGAATCAGCGGACGCTCATTTAAGCTTGTACAACGGTTTCGCCATTTTTGCAGCGCTGTTTGACTCGGCTGGAAGGTTTGCGCAAAACATTCTAATCAGCTTGTCAAAGCACACTATCTAATAGAACAAAGCGTAACGACGCTGTGTTCAATGTTCGAACAGCACCTGCAAGGATTTGTGAATGGAAATTCGTGACGAGCGACACAAATTTGGCTTTACGCGTCGACGCGGAAGTGAAAACGACGCCCTCTGACATGCCGCTTGACGCCAACAACAATAATCGCTCATTTTAGCTGCTTTTCTTCTCCGCAGACAATCTTCAACAAACACTCAAGTGAGTCTTTTCATCAGTTATTGTTGTGAACATTTAGTGGGTCGAACAAATGGAGTCGCTTTTATTTTCCAGAGTCCATGAAGGGTTTGAAAATACGCTTTGAAGTAGACCCTGGACTCGACGCAACTGTTTTTCTACGCCTCATTGCATACGAGAAAGTGAGCGGTAAGAAACTACTTTACGAGGGCATAGCATTTATGCTTTGAATTCCAGGCAACGCACCGCGTTGCGACTACAACTTGTCACTGGAGTGGGGTGGACAGTCGACGCTCAACTGGCAAATGGGCACTATAGCATACCAACCTTTGCGTCCCGTCTCTGGAGATCTACGGTATCCATACTTGCCAAATCAGGTTTTGGAATTTGATTTTGTTAAATTCAACAATGTTGCTTGAAGGATTCGGAGGCCCTCTTGATTCAAAACTCGTCGAAATCATCAAGACGCTCATTTCGCAAATGGTTGCTGAGAAATCGTCTAATCGACCGTCGGCCACGGCAATTCTAACCAGCGAGCCGTTTTTAAACTTTGGTTGTTCTATGCCTTACGAAATTACAAATGGCAACCATTTTAGGGGCTCTGCGGAAGAAGGCGACTGTCGAGGAAAGAGCGAGAAGCGGTTATCTGTTATTGTGCAAGGGCTGGCGAGACTGGTGCGACCTTCGCCACACGCTGACGTCAATCGAATGGACCCTGGCTGTAGAGGAAGTCGACGCATTTTCGTGGGAGCAAGCGAAAATGGCCGGTTTCACTGAAGAGGAATGCGCCAAAGCAGCAACACTTGTTATTGAAGGAATTGATTCTTTGCTGAGCGGAGTTCTAGAACGTGAGAGTTCAGTTACCATCGGCTTGTTTCAACTTCTACTCAATAAGAGATACGAATTCGACATGAAATTGAGCGAGGAAAAGATATCTAGCGAGAATCTCATGCAGTCTTACGTGGAAAGAGCTCGGAACATCTTCTCGCGCTACGAACTTGCCGATCATCGTCGAGTAGCATGCATTCGAAAATGGATCTCGAAGCTTCCTCTTCGAGAACAAGTCACCGAACTCACCCGTCTCAGCTTCGAGGTCCGCAACGGGTTTCATTTGATTGTTGACAGTCAACACCCTTTGTCCAAGAAGGAAAGCGACGAATTGGAACTTTGTCTGGAATTCAAGACCAAGCTTCTTGAGGCGTATGATACTTTTGATTCGAGAGACGTTGTAAAGTCGTACGATATTTGGAAAACAATTCTGGAGAAGCGAGATGCTTACAAATTCTGCGAAGTGGACGACATCTTAAAGTTCTGGCGACCTTTGGAGGAAGTCTTTTCTGGTGAACCCGTGAACGACGACAAAAGCAAGATTCAGCACTCATGGACGGCTGTTGAGCTCATCCGTCAAATAACCGCTTTCACCAGACAGCACGACGACTTTCAAAGGTTGTTCTCACTCGAGTGGCGTCACTTGGTCTTCCTTCAAGGATTCCACCTAGAAAAAGTTGAGAACGAAGTTGAAGTCTTCATAGAAAGACGTTTCAAAGAGACGGGAAGGGATCAACATGAGGATGAAAACCGGGCAGACAAATTCAACTCGACCACTTTGACGAGGAATGAAAGTCGAAGAGACGAAGAGTGCGATGCGGATACTTTGACGAAAACGTTACAAGACGACGAAGAAGAGACAAAGCAAATGACGAAAATGTTCGAAGACGACGAAAATCAAATAAAACCGCCGAAGCAAGAAAACGGAAAAGAAAACGAAGTGATATGAAAGATGTCAACTGATTGTAAGATGCTGTATTTCACTGTCACGCAAATTCAGTTTTGGCAGTCGAATAAAAATTTTCAGTGAGAAGAGTTTGTTGTAACATAAATGAACAAGCCTTCCACGCGCTAGTGAAATACTGCAGCGAATTGCAAAAGCTAAACGCTCATGGCTCGAGCTTGAACGTCTCTTATCACCATTCCTGACTCTACATAAGCCGTTCTCACTCTCCATGACACTTCTATTGATGGGAATCGCTCCGAAGTGTCACCCCAGCTTGTCTACGAGGCAGCCGGAAGACATGAATAGAACAGTTCGAGGCACTATAACCACACTTTAGCGATGCACGCCTCGGCATGCATTGCGACTGGATGAGCGAGGCCGGGCACGGACTGTGGTTCTCCATCCACGCCTTGGCCACCTCGGGCTAACAAATCGCGATTTATTCGCATGAAAGGGTGACTTAAAGCGCATCCAGTCAGCATTTTTTGGGTAGCCTCTCAGAGGCGAATTCGAATGCTGAAATTGCTCATCGTGATTTTATTTTTTATTTTTTTTTTTTTTATTTCACAGGTTCTTTCGAACCACCCCGACGCTTTTTCACGCATTGCTGCGCGGCACGGAAACCTCAAGTACATGAGTTTTACATCCGGCACGTCGGTAGAGGCGCCATAGCGACCAGTGGAATACTGGTTCGAACCTTAGGCGGAGGCGGGGACCGAACCCTCGACCTCTGGATAGCGAACAATGATCTTAACCATTCGGCTATTCCACGTGATGCGACGGACATCTTGTTTTTCGAGCCTGGGGCGCAGCAACGTTAGGAAAACCAGCCAATCAATGCTCATAATAAATCACCTGAAATGATGAGGGGAGGGAGAATGAGAGAGGAAGGCTGAGGAGATCTCTCTCTGCGCGACGCACGCGACGTCTTGACCCCATTGGCGCTGAGGCGGCCACCCAGGCCTCTTTACGTTTCCATCATCTCTATTTCACGAGTGATAATTCGTTGCTTTAGGAACCTGTAAATGGCTTCAGCTTCACTCAGACAGTGAGGAAAACTCTCATAATCAGGTGATCTAGCTGGTCCAATTTATCCACCTGCAGATTCTTCCACGCTTTGCCAAGGGCTCCAGTCAAGCAACTGGAGGACGTATTTGTTCTCAACCTGTTCAGTCGCCACGCGAGTCTTTTCAATACAGACAAGTTGGTTTCGCTATCTTGCGCACCCAATCTAACATATCTAATGTGGCAGGACACGCAAGGCAACATCAACATACCAGATTCCGATTCGGAGAGTGATGAAAGCCACTCACAGCGCAATCCCTGCGGCCACTTCCTTAAATCCAGTCGTTCCGCCAACCGGAGTCAACTCGCTACAAACAAGTTGGTTTCGTCGCTCGCCATCGGGCTCAAACTTCCATTGTCTTCCTCGTTAACCATTCTGACTATTACGATGAAGTGCGTTTCGCTATCTTGCGCACCCAGTCTGAGGACGGAAGCCCCCCCCCCCACTCCCAGAGTTGGATTCTTTATGATTGTGAACCCCATGCCAACTTCCCAGAAAACGATTATGCTATTAGATTTGTACCTCTAACACAGTCATCACTTTTCCAAACGTCGTCAAATGGGCACAGATATGGGTCTTCGAAGTTGAAGCACTTGTCGTGGTGACGGCTAACATTGTTCGTTATAGCCACGTATTCTCACTTAAGCTTGAGGAATTGAACATCTTCTCAGATGTTCCCTCATATTGGCCTTCTGATAGGGGAATAGACATCAGGGAGGGCTTGATTGAAAGAGAAAGCTTTGTTGCAATGCTTGCGGTCTCTCACGAAAAACCATACAAGTTTCACCATTATCTTGAGGACCTTGTTCCATCAACTATTTAAAATGCGACCTGTTTGTTGCTGTTCTTCAATAATTAAAGATTTTCTGTAAATGAAGTTCTTCTGCAACGAGAAGTGTGTCTACGACTTCAAGTCAACCTCCTATCATCTGAGGCAAAGCTTGGGGAACACTGTAACTCGGAGCGTAAAGTTTGATGTCGAAACACCTGCCGAAGTTCTAGCCTTGAAACATTCTTATTGTTGGAATTCTTGGCGTCTGGCTTTAAGGCCTGGACAGAGTTGCGCGACCCATACAAAATGAGTCGCGCGACCCATTTTGTATGGGTCGCGCGTCGCGGTCGCGCAACTTTGTCCAGGCCTTTAGAAATTGAAGTTTCATTTTCAATGCACACGTGTCTCAAGATGTCCCAGACAGGATGACTTCATCTTTCCGTGAACATCCCATTCAGCTCGAATGCCCCAAGTCTTTCAGAGTTTCTCGAGCATCCACCTTCTGACTGCCCGCAAACAATGCGCCCTTTCAAGCGAATTTTCTTAAAAGGAGGGCTCCAGGCGAGGTTTCACACTGTACATCGGAGGTTTCCGAATGATGAAGCTCGTCTGTCTTCTCTTCCTTCTAGGAGTCGTCTTCGCGTCACCAGAACCACGCCATCAGGTTTGCCTTGGCGCTTTTTGAAAGGATCATTTACAGGTTGTGAAACGTCAGACGCTCAACGGACACTCCTGGCCGAACGCGATAGTCTTCTACGACTTTAACGATGATATCTGTAAGCTTCCAAATTTGAAAAACCGCTTTGCAGCCGTAGAAAACCGCGCCGCATTTAAAGAGGCAGCGAAGGAATGGGAACGTCGCACTTGTGTGAAATTCACGGAGGACCCAAACGCCTTGCCCCGAATCAGGATTGCGCTGAGTACCGTAGGCCTACCCTCACTGTTTCGTGAGTTGTATTTGTATTTAGGGAGGTATGTGCTACGCGCCACCTGGTCGCTTGCCTGGCGTGCGACTTGCGCCACTGGCCGGCTGTAGTGTGAGTTGATATTTTTAACTGTTGAAAAATTCAATATTTAGAAAATGCGAGTCATGCACGAGCAAGGTCACATGATGGGCATCATGCACGAACAACAGCGCTATGATCGGGATGACTATGTCAGCGTTGATGAAGACAATGTTCGGGTAAACAGCAGTACCAAAATTTTTTTGACTTTGCCAAACTTGCAGCCGTCTTGGAAGAAGGACGCTTACGATAAACTACCGAAGGAAGAGAGCGACAACTTCGACGTCCCGTACGATTTCGGTTCAATCATGCACTACTCCGGCACTAAGTTGGCATTAATTCCCATTGCCCTCAACCATCATTTCAATAGGAACCCGATTAAGGAGGGTTTTCCAGAGATGATTCCAAAGGACTTGAAGTACGTAAATTCGTTGCGTTCTTTTGGCATAACCTTCTACGATACCCTACTCGTCAATCGTCTCTACAAATGCTTCGGTACGCTGGAATTTAGTTTCTTAAATTTTTTTTTCACTAGAAAAATGTGCTTCGAAAGCGCCACCATGCATTAACGGAGGCGTGGTCGATGTCAACGACTGCAACAAGTGCTTCTGCCCGCTTGGCTTCAGTGGGCCATTTTGCGAACAGCCAGTGAGTTCCAATCAAGTTTGAGCTGCCTTTGTTCGGTGTAAGAAGGCAACTTCTCAAAAGGGTCACTCTTTATACTAGAATTGAAAAAGCCACAATTGCTTTCTGTTTCAGGCTACCGGCTGCAGTCAATTCGTACCAGTCACTGGAACACCAACAAACACAACTCTCAAGGAGATCGGCGACTTCGACGCTTTTCATTACATCGACCGCGAAGAGTGCACCTACGTTTTTCAAGTTAGAAAATTTGGCTTTCCATAAAACTCATCATCTATGCAGGCGCCACCAGGACAACGCGTTCAACTCATCGTTCGCGAATTCAATTGCTGGGAAGGCGCCGAGCTAAGGGAGTGTCCGGATGTGGGCTTGGAAATTCGTGTTGGTGACCTCCGCAACACCGGCTACAGGTGGCGATCTCTTCATAATCATATTGAGACGTTGTGTTTCAGGCTCTGCAGTATGGAGGCTGACGCTCCTGGAAGCAATCAGCATACTTATGCCAGCAACTCTAACCAGGCTGTTATCTTGCACTACGTGCAATTCCATGGCTCAAGCGCAACTATCGAGGCTGTGGCCATCAAATCGTAATTTGTCCTAACTATCGAAAGAACGGCTAACTGAATAAAGCTTTCTTCGTGCACCAATGCCTGGAATAGTTTTTTTTATGATACCTGAAGCTTTCTTGACACCTCATTGACAGACACAATTGAGCTGTAAGAGACAACTCGAGAAAAATGGTTCGTGAAAATACAATAAATTCAAAATATTTTCTTCATTTCCAAAAAGTCAAATGGACGAATGCACGAAGACCGAAATACATCGCGTGGACAGAAAGATACTCTCGACTATTTTGTCGCTTGATACGATGCGTGTTTTTATCTCGCAAATGCGCCTCAAGACCGTCGAAAATGTCAGCCGCCAAATCATTGCGCTCGACAGCGATAACAATTTCAAGTCTTCGAATTTCTCGTCGACCTTCGACCCACTGATGAAGCAGGCTGTTCGCGCCACCAACAGTCACGTTTGCTAAGAAGCCAAAACGGGCACACGGCCATTTTTGTTTCAAAAATAGTTCATCATTGAAGCACAACGCCTGTTTCTTCGTTATCAAGCTGAGATTAAACGTTTCTAGTTGTTGAATTCGCTCGTCTTCAAAAAGCTCTCGATCGACTATCGCTGAATTGGAGTCGAGGCTCAGGTCAAGGCTCTTCATTAAAGAGAAATGACTAAGTGCATTGCGTAGCAACTTGGTTGGATTTGATTCTGAGAGCATAATAACACGTAAATTGGTTAAATCGCGTGGAAGATATGGCGTGAGCTCGACGAGATCGTCATCCGGCACTTTGAGTGTGATTTGTGAGATTGAGAACAGGCGGAGAATGGGTAACCCGAACAACCACTCCAGAGCGCCAAAGTCCTTTTCACAAACTTTTATGGTGTAATCGTACATAGTGCGAATAAACTGAACCTCTGTGCCTTCTGGTGAGATGAGGGAAAAACGAGTTGGATTTCTTAAACGCCGTGGAACATGGCGCAGCATGTCAACATTGAACTCATTGTTTATAGTCGCTTGCGAACCATGACGAATCGAAATATCACAGTCTAATTTTTGAAGATATTTGACGTGGTTTTGAATAAAGACCTCGGTTTGTCGTTCAAGCAAACGGACAACTAAAACATCCGCGAATCGAAGAAATTTAAAAACAGTGAGCAAAAGTTCCTCAGGAAGATCAAAGTCACCTAACATTCGGAGAATATCGACAATAGATTGCGCCCAAAGGCAACGTTGTGCGTATTATGGCCATGAATTAGCACCGCGCTGCTGTTGTGCGAAACGTTCTTGAGAGAAATACGGTATTTGAAAAGTCTGCAGCACTTGCACCTTCCATGCACTCCTTGCATTTTCTACGCGTTCAGAGAGACATCAAACACAGATTTCTTTCTTGTCAAGTACATAGCTTGAATATTTCTTTTTCAGGGTCGATTTGTCGTCCAAACAGAAGTGGAAAAATATCGCTACTACTCGGACCTGATAAGCTGACATGTTGTCTGTGCTGAATCTACAGGAATAAAATTTTAAGTCTTCGACAAGTCTTTAACAAGAGAGTTTTTCTGGCGAAATTTTGAAATCGACCTTGCCTCCTAGACGCACCTGAATTAGATATTTGCAGCAGAGGCCAACAAGGAAATGGAACGAGAATAATCAAGTGTTTTAAGACTTTCCGCGACGCGTGTAGCAAAATTGCCTCTTCTGGCATTCGGCGGCTCTTTGTGGTTAAGAGGGGCGGTCAACTCAAAGGCAAAAGGCGATGAGGACAGAGAGACGGCGAAGATATCACTCTCCCCCTTCTCTCATCACACTTCACCTTTGATCTCGACCTCGAGAGGCCGTCGTTCGTCCTCCGTGCCGCGGCAATTGATTGATTTAAATATTGTTTTTTTTTCAGAAGCACTTATATTGCTCCTTCGCTTGCGAATACATCGTTAGCAGTGTTCTCGTTTTTGTTGAAGCTCGCTGTAATTGCGCCTAGTATTCACATGTACGCGACATTGCACCGAAGTCAGTCAAGAAATATCTAAAACCAGTTAGTTTTCCTTTTTTGTATAGCTAGCGAGGCTTCAGATCGAATCCGATTGACACCATTTCGAAAGTTACTTTGCGTTCAAATAGAAAAACTCGGAATGATGGTAATCATGCCATTCACGTGATTCGTTCCGCTGGTGAGTCTCTCTTCTCCCAATTCTGTATGAAAATCGAACACAATGCAGAAACAAATCGGTGTTTGCTTGCAGGTACAAAGAGCATTACCAATACGCGATCAAGATATAGCCAGAGATGAAGACGACGCCCATTACTTTATCACCATAACGGGCATTGCGGAACAATCTCACAACACACGCAAGATGTGATTGTTGCGCCCATGAAATGCTGAGACGTTTCGCTCATGACACGTCACTCTGTCTTCATTTTCTTTGCAGCAAACTTTACGCCTTTCCTTTTAATAAAGTGATGACTTTCATGGTTTTACACCAATACCTCGGTGAAGTGAGAATCTAAGCTACAAGACAGAGGTTAGCGCGAGGACACAAATGGTAAAGGACTCCGAACTTCGCTCAAGTTTTGATACTTATCTGGCTCATTGGGACACTGTAATCCAGGATGAGAAAAAGTCGCGGCAGATGCGTTTCCCAATGCGCACTGTGCAGTTTGCCCGCCAAAAAAACGCCAGCAACATTTTTCTCCTTTTCTCAAAGTTTTTTTTTCTCCTAGACGTTTATTAATAAACTAATTATATTGCTTTAGACGCATTTAGACTGCCAAACGGTTGCTCTTATAATGCAACCGAATTCAGTTTCGCCTACGAGCAAGATTCAAAGCTTTATCCAGGTACATACTCGATTTTTGAGAGTCGAACTTGTTGTTAGGAAGAAGATAAATGAAACTCATAAAGAGTAGGTTTACAATGGCGCCGAACCATTCAATATGATGACGGACAAGACAATAATCATAAAAACGCAGGAGCGCAAACCACTGAAAGAAAGTTTTGTCGAAATTGTGTGACGTAATTCGCGACGAGGTTTCTTTAAAAATCGGACGATCTCAATCAACTACCAAGAACTGATGTGCAGCAAGATCAGGTACAACTCAAAACATTCTTGAATCATTTTTCTTCTTCAGGAACTGGTTCACAAAGAATCCTGCAATTCGCTGCTACCGTCCAGGCTGCAGCTTCGATGGAGCCAGTGCAATATTGAGAGGCGCAACCTAAAATGGTTAACTTGTAAGCCGACCGGGTGACTATTGAATTAATTGCTATTTACTACTATGGAGACAGAATCTTTTTGCTTCCATTTGTTATTTTGTTTTGTTTCTTCGAAAACCGCTCTACAAGCGAAAATAAAGCTCAAATATTGAAAAGAGTATGTACACAGCTCAAAGAGCAAGGAAAATGGAAGCAGACGCATTCCTAGCTTGATGTACTTTCTGTAATGATGCTGTGCAAGGTCGTGGCCTTTGAAGCACGAAACATTCTTTCGCAATCCTTTTTCCTCTTCCTGTTATGTGCAAGTCTCGTGGCTGATTCGAAGAAGGCGACGATGTGACAGCGGGGGTTTGCGGGAAGGAGGCATAGTATCTCCACAAGCTTCAAGTCTTCTAATCACGACTACGAATCTCTTAAGAATGAAGCTTGATTGTTTTTGTGAGCTGCACTTAAACTTTCTTTCACTTGAGGCGAAGCTTGACTAAATAAAATTTTCTCCGCAGCACCAATGCCAGGAGCACAGTTATTTTGGAATGCATTTATTCCAGATTTATTCCAGAAATTTCGCGATTAATGACAGCAAATTCAACATACTACAGAAGTATTTTCTTCTTGTGTTTAACATGCCCAGAACATGTCAAAAGAAAGACTTTCAGACCACTTAAACGCATCGCGCAGACAGAAAGATATTCTTGACTGTTTGGTCGCTTGATTTTGTGCGTGTTGATATCTTGCCAGTGTGCCTCGAGTCCCTCGTAAATCTCGCTCTTCAAGTCATCGCCTTCAAAAACGAGGTAGATTTTAAGAAATTGAATTTTGCGTTGACCGTCAACCCACTGGTGAAGCACGCTGTTGACACCGCGCACACTGACACTTGTCAAGAATCCAAAACTGGCAAAAATCCTGTTTTGCTTCAAAAATAGTTCATCATCGAAGAACAGAACTTGCTCACCCGTCATCAAGGAGAAACTAAACCTTTTCAATTTTTGAATTTCTGCGTCTTCAAAGAGCTCTCGATCGACAAGGGCTGGACTGCAATCGAGTCTCAAGTCAAGACTTCGGATGAAGGAGAGTTCACTCAGTACATTGTGAAGCGTTTTCTTTTGAACTGATCCAGAAGCTATGACACAGAAATCCGTCAAGTTTTTAGGAAGACAAGACGCGAGCTGGACGAGCTCCTCATCTTGCGCTTTAACGTAGATTTTTGAGATTGAGAGCAAGCGTAGAATGGATAAATGGAACAACCACTCCAGAGCGCTAAAGTCCTTTTCACAAACTTTTATGGTGAAATCGTACGTAGTGCGAATAAACTGAAGCTCTGTTCCTTCCGGTGAGATGACGGAAAAACGAGTCGGCTTTCTCGAACGACGTGGAACATAGCGCAGCATGTCAACATTCAACTCGTGCTTGTTTGTAGTTGCATGAGAGTCAGGATGAATCGAAATTTCACAGCTTAATTTTTGAACGTCTTTGATGTGGTTTTGAATGAAGGCCACGAATTGCCGTTCTAGCAAACGGACAACTAAGAGATCCGCGAATCGAAGAAATTTGAAAACAATGAGCAGCACTTCCTCAGGAAGATCAAAGTCACCTAACATTGAAAGAATATGGACAGCAGACTGCGCAAAACAGTCAATGTTGTGCGTTATGACAAAAATTAGCACCGTGCTGCTGTGCGAAACGTTCGAGAGAGATTACGGTATTTGAAAAGTCCGCAGCGCTTGCACTTCCCATGCGCCCCTTGTGTTTCCTCGCTTTCTACTCGTTCAGAGAAACTTCCAATATACAATATTTGACTTTCTTGTCAAATAAAATTTCTTCTCGACACTAATGATCGTTGTTTTCAGAGCACTTAAACTGCTCTACTTCACTTGCAATTATGTTGCAAAGTTCGTGTTCGCTCTACGAAATCTTGCTTGCTTCTCGTAATGATGTGACGGCAGCATTGTGGAAGAATTTATTTTCAACCGTAAGTAATGCTTTCTGGTTTCAATAAAATCAGCGGATTTGAGCAATCCGTGGATCTGGATAGATATTCGTCCCTAATCGAGATTCAAAAGAGGCACATTTGTTATTTCCAAATTAAGCACAATAGTCAGCATCGGAAGGAACATCGTAGATTACCTTGCATAGGTCCCAAACTGAAAGAGAGGTAATAAAAAATTAGAGACGAAAGAGAATGCCCATTTTTCATTGACATTTCAGGTCACCAAAACCAGCAAAAAGATCTTGCAGGTGCATCTCCGGCGGAATGAGTGATTTTTGACACTTCAGCACCATATATAAGCAACATTGTTTAGCCTATTCTGAGGTTGCCATGGAAAACGTCAAATGGAAAATAGTATTTTGAGGGTTATATCACGTAAGGCTACTCTCTTTATTTCAGCTAAAAATTCTTCTTCCAGGAAGTACTTGATGGATTCTGATAGACGTGTTCAGTATTCCTATTTACACCTTTTTCTCAACAAAAAGGGAACTTCGAGAGTGAAAAAAATGGATTTCGACTCCATTTCAACCTGAAGTCGTCAATCCCCAATAAGCACACTTGTTATTTTCACATGGTTGACCAGGTATTAAGTTTATTCTTGAATGAGGCGACCCTCTTTTACAAACAAACAGACCCATAAATTATGTTTCTTTTTCAGGGTAAACTCTCGTCTAAAGAGAAGTGGTAGAATACCGCTACTAGTGTAGGACATGAAAAGCTGACATGCTGTCTACAAGAATAAAATCTTTTAACTTTTCGCCAAGTCCTCAACAAGAGAATTTTTTTGGAAAGCTTTCCAATGACGCGACAGTTCCCGAGGAAGGCTGTGATAGTGGATGCCGTATATTAGGGTTGGGAATCGGGTTCGAAAAGTCGGGTTTTCGGGTTTTCGGGTAATCGGGTAATCGGGTTTTCTCAAAACGTCGGGTTTCGGGTTTTCGGGTTTTCTTGAAAAGCCGGGTAAAACCCGACTTTTTCGGGTTTTTACCCGAAAATAATCGGGTTTTCGGGCTTTCGGGTAATTTTTTCTATCGGGTTTTCGGGTTTTTCTGAAAAGTCGGGTATCGGGTTTTCGGGTTTTCTCAAAAAGTCGGGTAAGACCCGATTTTTCGGGTTTCGGGTAAACCCGATTCCCAACCCTACCGTATATATTAGGGTTCCGAACCGAACCGAACCGAAAACCGAAAAAACCGGTTTTAACCGGTTTTTTTTGAAAACCGATAAACCGAAAGACCGATAAACCGATTTTCTCCAGAAACCGATAAACCGAAAAACCGATAAACCACTTTTTCTCAAAAACCGATAAACCGGTAAACCGAAAAACCGATTTTTTCGAACCGATTCGGAACCCTAGTATATATCCAGCCTTGGGAACGCTGATTAACAAAGTAAGGAAAGTCTGGAAAACAGTCGGAGCATGTTGGATTCGTCCCGAGTTCTTGGAATAAATGGAGAACAGATGATTTGGAAAGGTTCATTATTACGAAGAAACAACAGCAACGGCGCGGGGACAATTGAGAATCAGAACCGTTCTCGCGGTACGGGTCAAACAAGTATTTCTTCACGAAGGAGAAGCTCAGCTAAGAAATTCCCGAGGAAGGCTGTGATATCTCGTTTCGCGCGACATGTCGAATGAATTGCGTCTTTTGGCTCTCGTCGGCTCTTTGAGGGTAAGGAAGCAGACGAGAGGGAGATCTGATAAGGCGATGGAGAGGGCAAGACGGATCTTTCTTCCTTCTCTCAGCACACTTTGCCTTTGACCTCGACCTAGAGGCCCCGCGCCATGTTTTTCTCGTTCTTCCTTTACTTGCAGCCTTGACTATTGATTGATTCAAATATTATTCTTTTCAGATGCACATAGATTGCCCCCTGCTTACTAATATAACGCAAGCATTGTTCTACGCCTACTTGGGCCCTCATCATGAGCTCTGTCAGCAAATGAAACCGGTTGGTTTAGTTTACTCTCCTCTTTAACTTGCGAAGATTCAGATCAAATTCGGTTGAGAACATCGTCTTCTGGAATTCACAACTTGGAATGATGGTAATGCTGCCGTAGCGAATGCCGGGTTCATCACATTGGTGAGCCTCAACGCCCAATCGGTATGAAAATCCAACACAAAGTAAAAAAATCGGCGTTTGCTTGCAGGTACAAAGAACACTACCAGTATGCGGTCAAAATATTGCAAGAGATGAAGACTACGCCTATTACTTCATCACCATAACGGGCGTTGCATTGTGCAAGAAACGGGGCAGAAATCAAACACGAATCCCCGACATGAAATACGTTGAAGTAAATCTATCAACAAGTAATTTCATTTTCATTCCTCGACAAACTTTACATCTTTTCTTTCCAATAAAGAGAAGTTGTCATGTGGTACACAGTCGTCTTTGAAACGTGGGAATTGAAGCCACTGGACAGAAGAACTGAGGACTCAATCGGTACAGGACTCCGACTCATAGTCTCCTGTTTTGATATCCGGCTCATTGAGGACACTGTAATCCGAGGCGAGAAAAGGCCGCGGCAGATGCCGTTCTCTATGCGCAGTTTGCGTTCTTTGCCCGCCAAAAGACGCCGCCAACAATTTTTCTTCTTTATTTGTTTCCCCCTAGACGTTCATTGTTAATGCTCTTGTTTTAGATGCATATAGATTGCTGTCCGCTTGCGCTTAGAACGCAATCAACGTTCAGTTTCGCCTGCAAACAACATTGAAGGCTTTAATCAGGTACTCGAGTTTTAGAGTTGCAACTAGTTGATAGGAAGAAGACAAATGAAACCCATAGAGAGGAGGACCACAACGAAATCGAATCGTTTCACATGATGACGGACAAGAGGACCAATATAATCACTGGAATGTTGGCGCAAATCATTGAAAGGATTCGTCGGCATCGTGCAACATCCAATACGACAAGGTTCCTTCAAACGTAGGACGATCTCAGTTAACTATCAAGATCTGATCTGCCACAATATCAGGTACTTAATACATTCCTGAAAGTATCTACATTTGTGTTTACAGGAGCTGCTTGGCAAAGAATTCCCGGATTTCACAGCTACCTTCTCAGCTGCTACTTCGGTGGAGCCGATGCAATGTTGAGAAACGTAACCGTAAATGCTTGACTTGCAAGCCGACCGGGTGATTATTGAATTAATAGAGATCGACTATTTTGGGGACTATCGCCGAGGGCGATGGTTGAATTATTGCCTATGTGATGAGCCTAGTTTATGGCATTGTGTTGCGACCCCTCGGCAGCTGTCCGGGGTGACTGGTGGAGGATCCTCCCGGCAAACGGTTGAAAGGAATAAAGTGTGTATTTATCGAGAGGAGCGTGGCACTCGACAGGGACGGAACATTTTTTTTTGCTTTAATTTTGTTCTCTTCTTTTGTTCCTTCGGAGACCGCTCTGCAAACGAGAATAAAGCCTGAGGACAAGGATCACAATGCAAGAAAAAATGGAACAAATCCTCGCAATACAAAATTGTCAATGCAATCAGTCGTGGGGATTGTTGATCGCTGATTTTTGCCCGAATGTGCTTTCTGTAATGATGCCGTGTAAAGTGAGGGCCTTTGAAGTTCGGAAGGTCCTCAACATTTCATATTCCTCCCATTTTAGTCATCCGTCAGTGCACATTCAACGTGCCTCCGAGAAAGTGTGAAACCAAATTGGTTTGTCTTCGCACAGACGTTGCCGTCTTGATTCTGACTCATGACTTCTCCCCCCCCCCCATTTTCACCCTATTCGACAAGAAATTGTCCGTCTGCTCGCAAGAGGCTAGTCACTGTTAGCGAGCGTCTGCTCCTTGTGACCGAATCCCGCGAAGGCTGTGAATGAGTCAAATGGAATGAGCATTTGTTGTTCTTGCTCCTGTTCTACTATGCATGAGGCCACTTTCGAATCAAGACTTCTTTATTAACGGCGGAGCAAGGGAGTTTTGATGGTTAGCCGCATGGTATCTCCACCAAGCTTCCTTGCGTCTCGTCGCGATGCAGTAGCCAAGCCGTCCTCCAAGAAGAAGCCCAATCGTTAGCCCGAAAGACAAACTGCAATCATGCAATTTCCACATCAGATGTTTTGCTGATTGTGCACACAAGTTCCTTCTCCTTGGCAAAAAAAGAAGAAGAAGAAGAAGAAGTTCGTGTGGTCGAAGGTGAAGACTTGATTTCATTGGGCTGAAGCCAATTTTACAATTTTACAATTGTAAATTGCTAGTTTCAAGAGGATCGTGCCGTCTATAGCCGGATTTGTTTCCATTGTTCGTTCGTCGACTGTCTTGCCTCTCTCATCCAGCTCGCACCGAGTCGGTTTGTGAAGTCGTCTTGCCACCGTCGCTTCGGTCTTCCCGCTTGCCGCTGCAAACTGCGCGGTTCCATTCTGTGACGACTCGAAGCCATATGCCTTCATTACTGCCACCTTCCTTGCCCACGACAATTGGCTGGCAGAAGCGAAACGAATTTCAAAGCAGTCTGCTTGCTTCGTGTAGAGCTTCAACTTTCGGTTGCAAACATGGCAAAATCACGAAAACGTCCCCCGAATTACGTTCAAGGGTGTTCGTGAATCAGTTCTCATTTTCCCCAGCTGCCGTCACGGGATGAAACAGTCAGAGATGAGTTGGCGCTTCGCCGGAGGTTTCTCCTTTCCTTTCGATGACAATTTGATAGAAAATTGAGACGAAAATAGGCATTGTTGCTGCGAATATGCACCATTGTGTCGCCGGATAAAGATTCTCCTTTTTTTGCTGAAAGAGAGGTTGGATAGTTCGAAATAAGAAATTCGACTCGATATCGTAAAAAAACAGTTCGGCATGAACTGGGACGACTTTGAAAGCTCTCATATGACATCAGGTTTGTCGGTGGTAAAGCATGCCGAAGACGCCCCAAAATTCATATCGTGTCAACAGCCAAAGACGACGCTTTTCTCTCTTTTGGGCTCTTCAAGTTTTACTTCAATTCTGATGTGCCTCATGATTTTCGCCGTTTGCAGATCGGCCTTGTTGCGATGCGTGCCCTTCTCACGCTTGTCATCTGTCTCATCGTTTTCTTCGACTTGTGCCAGGAGTCTGCGGCATGGGGCCGTCCATCTTGTGCAGCGTGGAATGGTCCTTGCCCCGAAGGACTCAAATGCGATTGTTTCTTCGGCTGCTACTGCTTCCCGTGGTGGGATGAAGACGACGAGTGACAGCACACGCTAGCTAAAACTCTATCAGAAAAGCTGACCGTATAAAAATGAAACCGATCGATCACTTACACTGTATGGGGGAAGACAGCGACGGTGGTGAGAAATGACGCTAATGTTTCAATCATTGGTGAAATTTTTTGACAAATGTGATGTCATATGAGAGCTTTCGAAGTTGCCCCAAGTCATGCCCAACCGCGGTTGTGACGATGACAAACATTTTCAGTCCAAATCCATGGTTGTGGAGAAGTTTTTCTGTTTGTGCAAGCGGCTTCTACGGCTTTAAAGCGAAGGGAACGTCTATGTGGCCTAGCGTCGGTCTGAAGGTTTTTGAACCCCAGAAAAAAAACAAGAAAAGCTCTCAGACGGACATTTGAAGAGGGTTTGAAGATCACTAGGAGAAAGTGTCAGACAGACAATGTCGATCTTCACAATTCTCGTAACTGCCATCATCTGTATTTGCCTGTTTCACGTCTGCAAAACAACCGGTAAACAAACGGTTTTCTGTAAGGATCAAATGACGATCATCATGAACCAATCACTGCTTCATATTTATAGCGCCAATTATCCAAATTCGGCGTCCGCCAATACCGGTTGTAATATTAGTATTCACGTAAGTTGTAATGTATTAATGTTTTTAAATGTTTCTTAATTCTTCAGTCACCATGGCTCTTTTTTGACGCTCTCTTTGTGGACGGCGCCTATCCGCCGGGAATCTACGTGAGCCCGACGGGCACTCAAAGTCCCGACTCATTGCTTCTTGTGCCACCGCTAAGCTTCGCACGAATTCTACATTGGAAGCAAGAAGACAACGATGGCATATTCTTGATTGCTAACAACGCGCCAGAGCAGTCGCATTTCTATCGTGCCTTTCATGTCGTCATTCATTCATATAGTGAGAACTTAAAAAAAACGCGAAAATATGCGTAACCCCATCAAGCAGATTTTGAACCAAACTGCTTCGAACTCGACGCGGAAGAATCAACTCTCGCACCATTGCATGGAATTATCGTTTATGTTCCGTTTGTCTTTGCCAGTGAACGCCTGACACCAGGGTTTTCGGAAACCGAAACCAAAAAACAATCGATCTTTTAGGCGCCCATGTATATGGAATTTCACTGCAGCGACTGGCATGGCTCTTCGAGTCGAAATGCTCATTGAACCGGCTCCGAGCGCCGATTCAACTGATTTCGCTTTTAGGGCTCAACTTCTTCTTGGTCATACAGAACAGCACGAAATCAGGTGCTCAAAGATTTCGTATGGCAAATACTTCCTCAGCGATGCAAATGTTGTCTACCGCTTTTACGCCGAACCAGAAAACTCCACATGTGCGCCTTCGGTGAAAATCAACTTCACAACTCTGAACCAATCCGAGGCCAACCTGTTGATTCGTGTCTATGCCTACGAATTTCTTCGTTTGCTTTCCAGACTGCTTGCTCTTATATTTTATTTTAAGCTGCTGCCATTGGCTGCGAACTCCCAGTTGAGATTTCTGGCTTAACCGAGTGGCAAGCCGGCGGTCTGTCGTTTCAACCTTTTGCGCCGCTGGCTGCGACCACCTATGTTCCAAGCCAGGTACATCCGCTTACACGTCTTAATGCTCCTATCAAGGACTGCTCGTGGTCGATCGATGTGCCAGACGGCTGGAAACTTCGTGTGCTCTTTTTGGGTCTGCATCTGGATCAAGCCGACACGTTCAGCATCGGCGCTGATGGAAAGACCGTAACGCCGTGAGACTTGCTTTCCTCGACATGAAAACGTACCATTTCACAGAAACACGGAGGTCTTTGCCACGAAGAGAGCGACCGTACGATGGTCGTCAGATCGAGCTATGGGTGGCGGTAGCGCCGCTTTTGGTCTCGAAATGATCAGTTTGCTACAAATTCGCAGTCCGTAACACAAATTTTGATTCTTGCAGACTGTGAGTGCTACTTATGGAACGCTGCAGAAGCGATTATACCAGCCGAATCGAGCGAACGAATCGTCATGCCAAACAACAACGCCACACAGCCTTTCTATGGCTTTCATTTTTGCCCGAGGCTGACTTGTACATGGACTGTAAACTTTTCTCTTGGGCGGATACCCTATTTCAGCGAACAACGACAAATTCGAGCGCGGCCCGGTTCTTCATTCTTTCGGCGCTGTCTTTCAGACTGGATTTTATCCGTTTCCTGCTCTTTGCTGATGGCGTTCTACTATACAAACACTCGTTCGTTCTGCTTGACTATTTGTGTAAAAATGCATTATTTAGGTCAAACGGTGCTGTCGAGAACTCCACATGGGCCAAAAATCTCACAATCGTTTACGACTCAACACGCTGGCCTTTGAATGGATTCATTTCAGGAAATCCCCCTTACGTAGCGCACGTTACTGTGTCGCGGATATCCGGTAAAGAATAAAACATTGGAGTTTTAAAGTATTCGCATCATTTACAGTCTTGTTTGAGTATAATTTGTACGATTTATAGAGACTGGTCCCCGGCGAGTAATTTCTGTGAACGTTGGCGATGAATGGCTTGCACCAGTGTGGTCATGGCCGCAGGGCACGGCCTACCACTTGATGTGCGACTTCGAGAACATTGCCATCGCGTATCTACAACTGGCCTCTTCGTCAGACTCGGACTTCAGTCAAACAGTGAACTTCGTCGGCTACGACGGCTCATCCATTCCAACTACCACGTATGCGACAACAGACAAAAATCGATGTCAAAGTTTTCAACCCGTCTTTAACAATCACAACCGTTCATATTCGGCATTTGATCGCCACTACGGATTAAACGGCTCGTTCACGATATTGCGACAAACTTCGCAGCCATTGGACCGTCTCATCCTCGCGCTTGCTCATGGAGCGTTTCTGAATGCTTTATCTCACTAGTAATTTTCATTTTTTAGTCGTTGAGAGCGCCACTTCTATTCTTCTTTATTATGTGGATGGAGTGCGACCCGTGGAACTAAACGTTGGGGTGCCACAAATGCTCGCTGCACGCTCGAATACACGCGCACCCCGCCTCGGCTTCTACACACCGACTATTGACTACTTCGTCGATAGTTCCTTTGAGCTCGTGATTTGCCCAATCGGCGTTGAAAACCGCTGCCTCAGATTGAACGGGTAAGAAATTTCACATTGAAAAGCTAAGTGATTCAATGTTTGCGGCCACGTTATAAAACGGGTGTGCTTTTTTTCTGTGCAGCTGGGTCTGGTATTAGTTGTCGCTACCAGAATGAGAATGACTTCAAACACCACCGAGTATTTAGAACCGATCTGTTACGCAACGCCTTCATCCCGTTGCCTTGGCATGTCGTATCCGTCACTCTGTATAGCGAGAATCCCCAAGCAACTGTGGTCTTCACTAGTGACTGTTGAGTTTTATGCACGGAAAAAAATAATCGTGCGTTGCTTCTAGTGGATGGCGGTGACCTGATAGACCTCACAGCTCTCAACGAGTGAACAGTCGACGATTTTCACGCCATTCTCTTAGCGGCCAATATGAAGCCAACATTTAGACGTTTTTCTTCGGATGGTTCAGTCACATTTCATGTGAACTACGTCTCCGTCGACTCGAAATCTTCGTTAATCCTCATAAGGAACGGTTTACACACCTACAAGTCGGTGCCTTAATAAACTAGGCAAGTGCTTCAGTCTACTAAGTGTGCCCAACGAAACAACGCTCGTCTTTCCCAACGGAGGACAATTTCACCTCGAGACGCGATTCGCTAGTGTCTTCGATCGATTTCGAATCACGTTCGAAACAATACAAATCAATTCGCAACTTACAATTAGTGGAGCGTCAAGATGCATCTACTCCTTGGCGCTTGTCATTTTAATTGTTCGAAATTAAATGACCGCTTTAATTCTTATTTTGAGCACGTTTCCTTCTAACAGTTTCTTGAATAAAGACCTTGTATGGTTTGCCACACATCGAATCTCTCAAATTAAGCAAAAGATTCGGCGTTTCTTCCAGCATTTTTGAGGACTCAAGAGAAAAATTACCAGAAAACAATAACCGTCCTATTAGCGTGTTTCGCCTGCTCATTGGCCTGCCGTGAGTCTGTCTTTTCTTCACCGGCGCTTCTACGGGTGTTATTCCAGCCGACGCTCATTATGAATCGAGCCTCTGAGATGTGGAAAGGATGAGAGAGTTCGAAGGTTCTTTGTTTTCTAAAGGGTTTTATTGCAAACAGCAACAAGAAACGTGCGGGGACAAATGAGAATCAAAACGACTCTCGCAGCACCGATCAAAAAAGTGTTTCTCTACAAAATGGACGCCTCTTGAGACATTCCTGAGGAAAGCTGTGATATCTCGCTTGGCGCAACGCGGCGAATAGATTGCGTCTTTTGGCTCTCGGCGGCTCTTTGAGGTTAAGCGAGCAGTCGAGAGGAAGATCTGATAAGGCGACGGGGAGGGAAAGACGGCCGAGATATCACTCCTCCTCCCTTCTTCTCACAATCAGCGTACTTCGCCGTTGACCTCGACCTCGAGAAGCTGATGTTTTGTTGTTCTTCTTTTCACTTACTGCCGCGATTCCAATATTGCTTTTTTTCAGAAGCACATAAATTGCTCCCTTGCTGACAAATATATCGCAAGCGGCGAGCATCCACTTGCGGACTTACATTTGCGGACGGCGCACTTGCGGAGTCACATTTGCGGACTTTTTTTGCGGATGGCGCATTTGCGGACAGAACATTTGCGGACCGAACATTTGCGGACCAAACGCTTTC
>JAQIXL010000791.1:0-24765 GCA_034700245.1 Poikilolaimus oxycercus
TCCCTACCCCGCCGGGCGAGCCTCTGCCTCTGTGCGAGTGCGTAGACCCCACTGGGAAAAAAGGGGATGGAAGTTTTTTAGTTTAGTTCTGCATCGTGGCACTACAAAGAGCCGCGGCGCATTTTTCTAAGACACATTTTCAGCCGAGATTCTGCTGGGAAAATGTGAGCCAGGACTCTCATTTCTAGCGTCCCGTGCGGAGTTGCTCACTTTCGCGGTTTCAGCACTAAACTAATTCACACTGCGCTTTCAGGCTGCTCATCAAAAGCACGAGGCAGGTTTCGTAGTCAAATCTGCAATGAACTTTGACAGTCGGCGAAAGTATGGATTTTAGAGACTCCGCGTTTTGCGAAAAAAAACCCCCCGAACGATAAAGGTAAAGATAGATTTTTTAAAACTGCTCTGCTGTACCTACGACGTTTATTATTTTTGTTAGAATCTTGAAAGAAGACACGCCATCGGTCGGTCTCGGGAGCGCTAAGTTGTTTTGACAGACTCAAAGTACAATAATTCATCTCGATAGCATGCGTGGTGAATTTCATCTTATGAATATTTTTCGCTTTTTACACGCTGACTGCAATGGCACGGAATGCAATTTCAGCAAAAAAAGATGAGAACCGTCATCGAAAGTCCAAAATTGCAGTAAAAAAATCTATTATAAATACAAGCGTTTGTCAATAGCGACGATTCGGCGAACATAACTGAACCTTTTTTTGCGGTGCGTTCAATTTTTCAACATGCAATCAACAAGAATTTTGGCGAAATGAAAAAAAATCTTCCCTTTCACATCTAATAGGTATTTACTAATTGTAAGAATATTTGTTGAAGGTTCAACACATTATTCCTAGGGTCGAGCCATATAACAGCATTCACGAACACGTCGACGTTCTTCGAGACCAGTCGGAATGACCGAAACGTTTCTCGCTTCTTTACTTCAATCACTGGAATTGCTGAAATCGCCTTCAAATGTTTGCTCGTGTGAGAAAGTCTTTGAAAGGGTCGCTGGGATAGTAAAGAAATTTTCTTTTATCGCATCATTCATTTTTCTCTGCATGTTAAAAACCAACACATTTTGCAAATATCTGCAAAACCTCTTTCTCTCACCGAGAGCCATTAATTTGAGAGAGAAAACACATATAGCTTTTATTTCATCCGATTTTCGCTCTCCTCCGCATCTAATGTGGTTTCTGGTGAAATGTCAAATGCCTCACAAGTTGTGCAAAAACTGAGAAGCTTGCACTTAAGCCAAGTTGTGCCCTCAAAGTTCTGGTCGTCGAAAATTGCGGGACGCGAACGAAAATTTGTTGAGATTCACCTGATTATAAGGAAAAAAATTTTGAAAGTGGCATTTTGGTGCGACAAAGGCCAGCAAGCAAGGCTACAATTTTCAAAGTCAGCTTGGCACTTCGCTGCGACGTCTTTTGCAAAAATCCGACGATGTCGATGAGGTTGACGCAATTTTCTTTCAGCAGTGCGTTTTGAAGATTTTTATTTATAGCCGATTCATTGTTTGAGCAAGAAAATGGAAATCTGTGATCAAAAGATGTTGAATTCACAAAATTGTTTCCGTCCAACTTCCGTTTTCTTCAAAACCTGGCACTTATTGAGGAAGACAAGCATGAAAAACACTTAGATGGAAGTTGAAGCCATGAATCAAGAGAAGAAGAAGAGGAAGAAGAAAGTTGAAATGATGCAAATTGCACGCTTCTTGCATGAATGTACCTCGGACTTCCGGAGGAGGGAGACTCACGCGGAAATTGTAGTAACGCCAGCGGATTTAAAGCCGAAAGAGTGGGACTGAAAAGCTCTTCCGCATTCTCTCTCAACAGTTGAAATGTTGATGCAGGTTGTTTTCTTTATTTTCCTCACAGCTCCTCTTGTTGAACTAAAACCTCATCATATACGCCACCATTTCAACAATTTGAGGTTTGTTTTATTGACAATATAATTGGAAAAAAAGTTTCAGAGCGCTTCTCCCTCATCGGAACATCCACGTTCTTCACGTTCGAAACTGTCTTTTTGCCTTTCTTCGCTGCCTTCCTCCAATTCCACAAGTTGAGGACACCAAGGACAACAACGGTAAGATTTGTTTCAATTTTGCATTTGGAGCCATCTAAATCGAACTTTTCAAGAATGTGTTTTAGAGCAGCCCAGTATCCCCTCTTCGACCACACCGGCGGCGTCCAACACAAGCGGTCACTCAAGCGGAAGTCGGAAATTGGTTGCCTATTCAATGCGAGGATAGCCGTACGCGCTCAAATTGTCCATGACGAATTCCACAAGCATTGCCCACTGCTGCCATTTTCCGAGGAGGAGTCACATTGCCTGTTCAAGTTTGCTTTATACACTGTATATAGTGGCCGAATTAAGATAAACAAGTGTTTAACGAATAGAAATCAGTTTTAAAGGGATTAAAATGCAACAGGCTTGCACAAAATGGGATGACAAATGTTTCCAACTTGGAGAAGAGGACGCATCTGAATGCCGCTCAACAAAAGAGGCGATTTGTCAGACGAGCGGGGCGCCGAGGGTGAGAACCCTTGCATAGTGCCTTTCTGCCATATCGATTCTGCTCGTTATTACGACGCAATTGGCGTTTTTTGCTGTTCCTTGCTTTGATTTCATCGTACAGTATAACAGCAAAAAAAGCGTTTTCAGGACTCATTGACAGAGACACTTGCTTCTATAGATGGAGAATCTACTTTGTTCTCACTGGAAAAGAGCAATATTTTCGAGAGTAGTTCAAATTTGTGGAAAATGTGCAGTTTTTGAACCGACAAGGTGGAGCTGAACACACACTTTGTTAATGAATTGACCCAAGCAGTTGTCGGATGATACGGAATGCAAACTATGAAAGGTTGCAAACTGTTGACTAGAAGGTCAGATCGCTCAATCTCCAACATAATGCGAGAGCTTTTAGAGTGTAACAAAATTCAACAATAAGCAAAAGCGCTAACTGTCAGTATCAGTGACGTTGCTACTATTCAAAAGTATGTGAAACATTTTGGAAAAAAAAGAGAAATTTTTGTCAGGCATATTTCCAGTACACGCTTGAGTACTGTGAGTTCTTACGATCATCGTCGTTAAGAAATTTGTGGATGCTCGGGTCCGTGTTCAAATAGCTGAGAATCTTCCTTGCTATTGAATCGATTTTGCTCTCGCAGGGGATGCGAAATAACCCGTTGATAACCACAACAAGAAGTCAAGCATACAATATGAATGAGTAGAACTCAAATAATTTCCCAGATTGATTGCTATGTGCTTGTCTATCGTCTTGTGTTAAACAATAAACATTTGCCCCTAAAAGTAACTGGTTAACAATAACGTCCCGTTACAGATGTGGAGTATTTTATTTGGTTGCTGTGATAGAGGCCAATTGTTCACAACGCAGTTACGCGTCCTTAGCTGAAGTCTAATGGTTTCTACAAAAGAGAACGGAAAACGTTTCCATATTGGAGCGGTCGACGTTTTCTGTGTGCCGCTCAACAAAAGAGGTGATTTGTCAGAGAGGCGGCGCTGCGAATGAGAACCCTCGCGCTGCGTCTTCCCTCCGTATCGATTCTCTTCGCTCCCAGCGCCGAATTTTTGTTGGACATTTTTATGTCAAACGATTTTCAAATTTTAAGTTTTCAGGATCTCATAGGCACAGAAGGTTCTTCCATAGAAGGAGAACATGATTGAATATTGTCCAAAATTTCGAGGCTGTGCGGTTTCTTGCACCCTTCAAATATTAGAACTCATCGAGTGGCTGCAAACATGGTCTTACACAGACTCGTTATTTTGCTCGTTACGATTGTATACATCAAAATCCTATTCAGACGTTCTTTCAATGGACAAACAAGTGAGGTGTCTCCCATCTTTATTTTGAAGACAATAACAACTCAATTCCTTTTTTCAGTTCTCTGTTTAGAGTATCACGCAGGGAACCTATAAATGAAATTTTCAACGATATTGCTTATTTACGAATCGGTGTTCTTGTTTCGGATAATTAGTCATTCTCAATATGAAAAGCTGGGATTGTTAGGAGGATAGATTGAAATCAATGAAGAAGGCTTCAAACTGTTCATCTGAAGTTTCACTAGGCTTCATGTCTACGGATTCTCCGCATTTACGTTCAGTTGTTGGCTTGTGCCAATTGGTTGAAATCTATACATGACTCGCGCTGATTGACGAGTATTGTTTGTTAGAAAAGTCCAGTAGTCATAAATGGAATGCTTTTGTACAATAAACTGTTTACTTCAATTATTGGACTGACAGCTGAGGGTAAAGTTCTGACATCTCACTTGAAAAGGTGCACGGTTTCGATGCCCCCGCGGTTCACTCGCAAACGGTTCAATATAGTGTCATTTATGTGCTTACACGATGATCACGTCCACTCTGTGCCCGTGAGTGAGTAAAGGAGTGGGGTGCCGTTTAACCGTACCATGGAAAGTCGTTACAAGCGTTCATTCAATTGAAAGAAGTGATTAGTCACAAGGTGCCGCGGTGCTCGCTGGGAAGGGAACGAAGCGACGGTCCTTCCCGGCGTTGATCGTCGTTTTTGCTAACAGCCGCGCTTTGTTTAATGTTCTATCAGCACAAAAGAAATGGCAAATGTCCCATCCTGGAGACGGCCGGGCGGACATCTGCACGCCTTTCAACAAAAGAAGCGATTTGTCAGAGGAGGGGGTGCCGAGGCTGGAACCGTCGCCTGGCGCCTTTCCGCCATATCGATTCTGCTCGTTCTTAGCGCCATATTTAATTCTGTACTAAATTTGTTTTTATTTTTCACAATTTCAGGATCTCATTGGCAGAGTACAGCTCCCATAAACGGAGAGTTTATCATTTTGGTGCTAATTATTCATCGAAATTGGTTGGCTACATGAGTAGTAGAAATTTGTGAGCTTTTACCGTCTCAAAGGTCCCATTCTCACGTACAGCTGTAACGGACTCATTCTGTCAAACGTGAGGAACCTAACGACAAGGAGGTGAGAAGCTACAATACATTGCTCCAGCATCTTCAACGATACTATGCTGTTTTTGCTCTCGTTTATGACATCAAAGACATCATTGACAACAAGAGGAAGAAGACAATAATGTTAAAAGAGAGAAAACAATCCTGAGCTGATGAATAGAAATCAGATAATTTTCGAGATTGATCACTACGACTAGACCTCATTTGAGCCTTCATCGGAGCACCACAGCTGTTGAGAATTTTTTGCTGAAATAAAGTGGCTTGTACAAAAAGAAACGAAAAGTTTCCATATTTGAACGGTCGACGTTTTCTGTGTGCCGCTCAACAAAAGAGGCGATTTGTCAGAAAGGCGGCGCTGCGGGTGAGAACCCTCACGCGGCGTCTTCCCTCCCTATCGATTCTCTTCCTTCCCAGCGGAATTGTTGTTGCACATTTTGATGTCTCAAACGGTAAAGTTTCTCGTTTTCAGGATCTCATAGAGAGAAAAAGTTCTTCCATAGAAGGAGAAACATCATTGAATATTTTGCGAAATTTCGAGCTGTGCATACTCTGATAATGGCTACTATCAGAACTCCAGAAGTGATTGCTCACATCGTTTCACTGCAAAACCGACAAATAGGTGAGCTGTCTCACATCCTTATTGTAAAGAAAAGAACCTCAAAACTGTATTTTCTCAAGCCATTGTTTAGGGCGTTCTACAGGAACCTAGAAATAAAACGTTCAACGACAATGCCCATTCCCTAAATGTGGCTAATCGTTCGAATTTTTATCTTCTTTATTACCAAACGATCGAATTGTCACGAGGATAGCCTGAAATCAATCGGCTTCAAGCTATTTATCCGAAGTTCCACTAGCCTTCATGTCTATTTCTCACTCAGCTTCCACTTTCTGTTAGGATTGAACTCATTGGTTGAAATCTATGCATGACTGGCGTTGGTTGACGAGAATTGTTTGTTATGAAAGGGTATTGATCTCTAGTGTTATCAGGTCGAAGAATAAACTATTTATTTGCTTCAGTGCACAGACAGATGAAGGTGAAGCGTCTAAGATACCACACTTGAAATATTGTAAATGCGCATGGTTTTCAAACTTGTTAGGACACTCTCTAAAGGCTCAATATAGGATCCTTTATGTGCTTACAGGATGATTGAGTTTAATATACGCGGGTTTGCGACTAAAGGAATGGTGTGCCGTGCCATGGGACGTCATCTGATTCAACCCTCAACACCTGCAAGCATTCATTCAATTGAATGAAGTCATTAGTAACGAGATGCCGCACCCGCTGGGAAGGGAAAGAAGTGGCGTTCCTTCCCGGTATTGATTGTCGTTTTTGCCAATCGTGCTTTCAGTTCTAACTAATTGATGTTTTTTTAGGGACTCATAGACAGATTCGAAAAATTTCATCGATGCTTGTGTTGCTTTGATGATTTATAACTTTTCCGATTGCAAAGGCGCCGATCCATTCCCTCATGAGCATATTTCTTGTCAGTATCATCTGTAGACCGCATCGTCTCGTGAAAATATTGAGACTCAATGCCAGAAGATTTGAAGGAATCACGTGAGCGCGATACTAAAGACGGTAATTTCGCATTTTCTTTTCAAAGTGTCTTTGCGAGTTAATCTCTTGCAATTCACTATCAAAACGATCTGAGTTTTGAAAAAAAATTCATTCGAAGCGTTTTTAAAAGGAATTACGATACGAAAGGAAACTTCCGAAAAGTTCCGAACTGTTTGAACGGTTTTAGAAACGAAGAAGGAGAAGTTATCTCGATTGCTTGAGTGTAGGGAAGTTTGTGGTGTGTTGAATAAAACTCTTTTCCATGGAATTTAGTCACCTGCACATTAAAGTGGCGGAGAGAAGCCGCCGACGGCCGTCGCCCTCGCCACACGCTGAGGGGATGCTGCCGCCGCCGTCCTCGACACCGCGGAAGAGGGGACGCCGAGCTGGACGAGCAGCCGTCGACGCCGTGAAGTCCCTGCCCGAAATGGCACTGAAGAAGCCCGGACAGTATCTCCGTCCACGGGACCAAGCCTCGTCTTCCCCGTGCCCAGCAGGCGTACCGCCTTGATCCCTGGGAATAAATCTGAATCACATTAAAGGAACGAAAATTATCCCCCTCTTCGGGACGGCCAGGCTGACGATCTGCATGTTGCTCAACAAAGAGGCGATTTGTTAGAGGAGAGGAGCGCCCAGAATGAAACCCTCGCTAAGACAAGAGCCGCTCAAAGATCATAGCTTGTGGTGTCACGCAGTTGCGTACTTTAGAGAATGGACCCTTTCTTGACTTATGAGAGTTGTGGAAAATTCTTTTTGCTATTGTCATAAAGACAGCGGGCAACGATTTACAGCACATGTTAATGAACTAGGCAAAGTTGAAATTATGTATCTTTTTTTCAGTCGTTAAGCGTGTTGCAAGAAGAAACGGTCAACGTTCCACAACTGCGGCCGACCTTTTCTGTGGGCTAACAAAAGAGGCGATTTGTCAGACGAGCGGGGCACTGAGGGTGAGGTCTTCGCCTGGCCCTTTTGCCTCTATCGATTCTCTTCGTTCCTAGATCAGAATGTTTTGTGCTTTTATTTTAAATCCATGCGTTTTCAGGATCTCATTGACAGGATACGCGCTCCCATAAACGGAGAGCCATGTAACGTTTTGCCACTATGTAATTATTCGATATTGACAGGATATATGTATCTATGTAGATAAATAGATGGGAATTTATGTCAACTCTTGCCATCTCAATGGGCCAATTCTCACATACGCCTCTAACGGAATCGTTTACCAATCGTCGGGATTGTGCTGAATATCACTTTCAAAAATTACAACCTAACGACAAGCAGGTAAGATGCTACAACATAAAATTTTGCTCATTGCACTTTTCGCACAACAAAACCGCTGGATCCGCTTCTTCAAATGCCAATTTTAGGGAGTAACAGACGGACGCGAAACGTACCTAACAGCACCACAGAGCATTTGTTTCAGGACTCATTGGAGGTATGAAACATTTCGGAAATCAATTTTGCTTGCAGACACTTGGACAACATTGGCCGATTCAAGCCAATGTGTTTGGATGGGTCTTTGACACAGTACTTGTTTTTGGCCTCGACGGTCTCAATGAGCCTTTCCGCCTTCTATGGAAATAGTTTTCTTCTTCTTCGGAAAAACGAACAAAACGCTGATCAACGAAGGAAAAACACGACAAAGAAATATTATGGCGATCTTCTTTGGGCTCATTATAGACTTTTTTATCGTCTTTGAAACAATAAATGTTCAACATTACAAGTAACTGAAAGCATGAATCAAGACAAAAAGAGAAAAAAACTACCTATTTACTTATTCAGACAAGATCGATCCTAGCGAAACCCGAGACAAGCTTCCTTTTTGAGATTCATTGTTAATTGGTACGCGATCAAATTGGAAAAGCATTAGATATTTCTGAAGTCAGTTGTTCAAATTGAAGAGTATGACCAAATGAGCACTCACGAAACCGAAGACGTTCCCATCCTCGAAATGGTGGACATCTGCGCGCCTTCCAACAAAAGAGCCGATTTGTCAGAGGAGGGGGTGGCGAGGGAAAACCCTCGTGTAGTCTTCACATCGATTTCGTTCGTTTGTAGCGCCCGAGCGCCAAATTTTTCTTCCTTGGTTTCTCCCTTGCGAGCACGTTTTCAGGACCTCATTGACAGAGTACGTCCTTCCTCCCATAGACGGAGAACCTATTGGAAGGTCACAAGTCTCCATAATCGAAATTGAATGACCACAAATGAACAGTCTTGAAAACTTCTACAGACCTCAACGAGCGACAATGCGTCTTTATGGCATTCTGTTTTCCAACCGTCAGAATTGCGTTGAAATTACACATTAAAAAGTACACCAAAGGACAAGCAGGTGAGATGCTACTACATGAAAAATTGTGCTCAAGTCTTGTTCCTCCCTCACAACCATTACAGAAGCGTTTTGTTGAAAAAGAAGCGACTTTTGGGTGTATAAAACGCAAGGAAACAAACAGTTGACGGCACCACGGGAGCAGTGACTTCAGGACTCTTCAAATGTAACTCTGAAAAAGTATTGAAACAGTTCTTTTGTAGACACTTAAATGTTGCACAGCCCTGGAATTTTTGTGGAAGATGATCCTTGTCAGAAGTGGGATTACGGCCATAGTCAGAATCATTTGTCTATTGATCTACAGTACTGCCGGGAAATTTGTACGTATAATAGAACATTTTTTCTATTGAAGTGATCAAGGCAAAAGTTTAGGCCATAGAATTCTGTTGAAATTGTTTTCTATTACAAAAGCGCCGTCCGTACTTAGGAGCGTGGACTACAGTATTGAATAGAAAAAACTTTCAACAGAATTCTATGGCCTAAACTTTCGCCTTGATCACTTCAATAGAAAAATTGTTCTATTATACGTACAAATTTCCCGACAGTACTGTAGCGTAATTAATTTTTGGAAGGCTCGACGCAAGCCGAGTGAAATACAAACTTCTTCGTCTGCCTGCATGCTCCAGCGCCAGATCACTATAGAAAAGAAACAAAAATCGTAAACAGCGTTCACTTTCACAAGCAGAGCGAAGATTTACGACCGATGATCTTCTCGAACTTGAGATCGCTTCCCTAAATGATTTTGTGTTCCTTCTCGCAATCTCTCCGTTGTCCTCTCTAAAAACAAGTCTTCATGACGCAAGCGAAGTCTGGAAACGTCAGGAAATTCGCCTCATTTGGTTAAGTACATCTAATAAGATCGTTTCTTGAAGCCATGAAACGGAGTTAAACCGACAGATGCACTTCGATGTGTTGTTTAGGAGGGTCGCTAACCGATCTCTCACCGATGGTGGCCCTCACCGTAATAAGGAGTTCTTGATCCAAAAAGCCACGAAATTTATCACGAACGACAGAGAAAAAAAAATCGAAGGCAGCATTCACACTCTGGACTAGGAGATTTCGACTAGCTAAAGCAGTTGTTGTGCTTGAAAATCCTATCGAGACAACGATAGGCAATAATATTGCGCCAGAGAATCACTGCCTTGTACCAATCTGCCTCAGCGTTCTTGTTTACAACATTTGCATGCGTCTCGATGACAATCGAGATTTCACCCCGACGCGTGTACGCGGTAACTGATGCAGAGAATGCTACATTTAGGTGTCACAGTCACGGTGTTGCGGCTCGCGTGAGCTCGCACTTGTGTCGTCTCCTTATATAGAAGTACATACAAAATTTTTGGAAGGCTCGACGGAAGTCGAGCCAAATACGAGTTTCTCTGCCTCATTAGTGGCATTCCGAAGCCTTCAAGACATTCCGAAGCCTTCAAGGCCGAAGAAGGCATTCCGAAGCCTTCAAATAGGCCGAAGTGGCATTGAAGCGAAGACGAGGAGAGGCTTTCAAGGGACGGTCGAACTCTCGATCCATCTTTTCGCTTACGACGAGGAACACCAGAGACAGAGAATCTGTATTGCAACGTGCGAATTTTGAACACGCTGAGATTTTTCTAAAGCTCAACTGCTTCTTTCCCAGCATTAAAGCGATTAATAAATGCATCCTTTAACCGTTTTGAATTTACAGAAAATTTTAAGTCAACAAATGGTAATCGACAAATGAGAACATGACCGATAAAAACTGGATCTGCTAGTGAGCAAAAGCAGAACACGATTTCAAGTTAGAGTTTTATTGCCAGGGTTCGTAGCTTTTGTGCCACGGGGAGACGACGATTGGCTCGTGAGAGTAGTGGACATACTGCCTGTGTACGCTTCTCCGGTGCTGGGCGCACAGGTTTTTTTTCTTGAAGAAAGAGAAGCCAATGAGTTTGATTCAGCTCTGCTTTTATAGCTGGTTAAACCGGAGAACTACAGCCAGGAAAAACGAATGAGCGAGTCGTAGAAATACGACAAATCGATAGAATTGGAAGCGTCTCTTCGTCGACACTTCAGCCGCCGTAGCAATCCCCCCTCCCGATCAAGATCATGAACTTGAACTAAACACGAGATGAAGGGTCTTGATCTAGGGGCCGTTTAGGTCGGTTTTTTCCACCTTTTTCGGGAGAAAAAGACATGAGCGGAGAGCCAAAGCTGAGGAGAATCAGCCTGTGTGGGTTTCGTTCGGAGTTTCCTTCTAGGGTTGGAAGACGGAGCACAAGCACGAAGCTAACGGCAACTAATCGCCAGCCAAGAAACGCGACGTTGGCGTTGAAAAAACTCGAGTTTGACACGACGCCCGATTTTGTACTAGAAAGTTCGCGTTCAGCTGAGCGCGAGCTTTTCTCTCTCTGTGGCTAACTATGCCCGAATCCGAGTGAGAAATCTGAAAGGCACCACGTTAAAATTCATCAAATTCTGAACGAGATTGGGGAAATTAGAATTCTCAAAACGTTATTCTGACCCCTTTTGCAGGGGTCGATGTTTTTACTATTCAGGTCGGCGTTTTTTGGCTAAATTTCCGCTCTTTCAAAAACGCTGCAGAAGGGGTCAGAATTCAACGTTCAGAAATCTGAAGTAATACGGTTTGTTCTCCGTTCTTTGCTCTTTCTCCCTATTTTCAGGTTTTCACAAAAGTGATGAAAACCGTTCACTGTCGAGCACTTTTGAGACCAACTATTTCACGAAGAAATTTGATCTACGCATTTGATCTACAACTCGACCCAAAGCGAAAATCGCTATTTCACCGCAATACACTACTCCGTGCTTACTTTCTCCGTTGCCATTGAAGAGTGGGTGTATCAGAGAAGACATTCTGAGACTCAAGACCCACTTTTAGGGCCATGCTCAACTTCAGGCCCAATTTAGCAGAAGGGGGTACCCGACGTTTCGCCGACCTGGTTTAACCACTGTCTCCATAGCCTTGGACTGTTCATCATCTGTTGACAACGAAAAGAAGAAAGTGAGAAGTGAAAAATTGCTTCAGGGTCTTATTTGGCTCGACTGGCGTCGAGCCCTCCAAAAATTGTCTTTTTCAGCCGCTACCTACGACGTCTTGAAGACGAGTGCGAGCTTTTGTAAGCCGCAGCACCGTTACAAAACCAGAATGTAAGCACGGGCCAGCATCAGTTCCCGCGTACACGAGCCGGGTTTACACGCCCTTAGAGAGCAGAAGCATGCAAATTCAAAACAGTTGCGTTCTAAAATAAAAAAAACGCTCGATATGCATCAACAAGACAGATTGATATCGCACATTATCGGATTTCCAACTTTTGCTCGCCTCTAATGATAGCTTTTTTCGATTTGTCGGTCCTCTCGTACAACGCCCATAATGATGTGTGAAATGGTGATGAAACGGGGTTCTCATTCAACGTTCGCGTCAGTGGTTAAATGAGTACGTAAAAATGACGCACCCCCTAGTTGCAAGGAACGGACCCCGTTGCAAATTTGTGGTCTTACATGTCTCATTTAATCACTGGTTCGCGTCGATGTCCATTGATGATCTGTCAGCACGCATTTGAAGGGCGTTCGCATTTGGATGGACTTGTGTCCAGCCTTTCAAAAAATTATATTTTACTGACGTCGTCGTAAGGCCGAAGCCACGTGTGCGAGCTCTCGCGAACCGCGTTAGTTGAGAATTCTAAGCAGCTCTGAAACGAGCAGTGCTTTCGTGAATAAGAACGTTGAGACAAATAAGTATAAGCTTGAAGTGCCGCCGTGGCGCAATTTCACTGTTTATCAGATTTGTTGACAGAAATTTCACGAAGCGCGCATTTTAGCTGGTCGGCTACTATGGCCCTTTACGAAGCACCGTATTTATCAACAAAGACGAGACGGTGGAGACAACAGTGACAACGCTGAAGAAGAGAAAGTCGGCGCCGACAACGTCGTCCTTCACTGAGCTTTTCGTGATGGCAGTTGTACTTCTTCTTCACAGCCTTGTAGCTTTCATCACTTTCTGACAAAGAAAAGATGAAAAAACTCAAGTAAAGGCGTCCAAAAACTACTACGAAGACAAAATCTGAGGCGCAACAAAATTATGAAATTAGATCTTGTCCTTCAGTCCTGTAAAAGGAGGACAAGAGGACAAGAGGACAACGGAGGACAACTTCGAAATGGGCTCATAAAGTGCGCGTTTTCTTTTTCACATGCTGCAAACGGCGGCAACATGACAACTCGTCCCACGACAACTGGTCCCATGACACGTCTTTGTTCCTCAAGGAACTTCTTGAGGACTTGGTGACTGGACGCGACGCCTTTGGAGAAGGCTCGGTGCCAGCCTCGATGTTGTTGTTGGTGCGTACAAAGTGACGAGTAGTGTCGTAGACGTTACACATGGCGATGGCGAAGAGAGGCTCTCCACGACGTCGTCCACGTCCACGGCGTTGGACGACTCTGACCCAGCCAGCCGCATGAATGCCAGAGCCTAAACGTGTCGACACGGACCATGCAAGCAGCATCGCCATCGAAAAGATCAACCACATCGTGGACGAAGCCTTGGACGAGGTCGTGGGCAAGGCCATCGCTTGCCCATCACCAACGACCCGCTACCCCAGCAGCATCTGCAACCCGGCATCCCTAAACAATGCCTTCGAGATTGAATCTGTGTGTCTCCTTCTGTTCTTCTTCTGTTTCTATCTAAATGAATTCACTTGGGACGAGTTGTCAAGGGGGCCAGTTGTCGTGGGGCGAGTTGTCATGTTGCCGCCGTTTTCAGCATGTGAAAGAGAAAGCGCGCATTTTTCATTTCGAAATCGTCTTTCGTTGTCCTCTTGTTCTCTTGTCCTCCTTTAACAAGACTGAAGGACAAGATCTATTTGATAATTTTGTTGCCGAACGCCTCAGATTTTGTCTTCGTAGTAGTTTTTGGACGCCTTTACTTGAGTTGCAACGAATGTCGTGCGATTTGAAGCATTTTAGATTTTGTCCTCTTGTCCTGTCCTGTCCTCCTTTTACAGGATTGGAGGACAACATCCATCCTCATGATTCGGTGACCACCAGCTCATATTTTGCGTCAGGAGCGATTTTCAGACACTTTTAGATGTGTTGCACTGATTGTCGCATGATTTCGAGCAGCTTCGATTTTGTCCTCTTGCCCTCTTGTCCTCCTTTTACAGGACTGGAGGACAAGATCTATTTCGGTGATTATGTTACCCACCCAATCAGATTTTGTGTTAGTAGAAGTTTTCAGACAGTTTTACATGCGTTGCACCGAATGCCGCGCCATTTGAAGCATTTTAGATTTTGTCCTCTTGTCCTGTCCTGTCCTCCTTTTACAGGCACCGAAATATTGTCAGTAAAAACGCTGTTAATACAATAGAACTGCGACCTTTTCCTTAGTTTGGCTCGACGTGCTGTTTGTTGAGCAATTGTTGTTGACCACAAAACCTTATCGTTGGGGAAAGGGGGGGGGGTTATGGTACGGGTAGTGTCTGATAAATCCATCAAGAATGAGACGAAATAATATTTCAACAAAAAACCTAACCATTTCAGAACCCCTTAAGATGGGTAAGTTGCCTGTTTATGAGCTTGGAATAGGCGAAATTTCTCAGAAAAGTATTGTGATCATCACGCAAGAGATTCGGTTCGCGAAGCATTGATTGTATCACGTTTAGAACAACGCCCATGTAATGTTCTTTGTGTTGCGTAGATCGACACAGAACTATTGGGGGCCCTTTTTTATTTTTTTTTGCAGTGGACAAGGTATCCCAGGAAACTCCTGTTAGTCATATTCGGAGCATCTTTACTTTTTGTTTTCGTTTGTTTTGAAACATCGAAAAACACAATCAGTTACCAGCCTCAAAAATTGGAGCTACACTTTTGTTAGGCGCACCATGATTGCATAGGAGATGACTTTCGGTGTCTACATACTTCCCTTTAGCTTATTAACGCGAAATTTCCTCAGCATTTATTCATCTCACAATCAGTGATAGCTCAAGAAGTGTCGATGAGAATCTTTGCCACTTGACATTCATAAAGGTAAGGAAAGCCCGTGAGATGGATCCCAATGTAGACGCTGCACCAGGCCGGGTTGAGGAAGACTTGCTGGATGATTTGAGCCTGTGGGTCAGCATTCAGATCAACCTAAACTTCAATCTCTTTGAAGGAAAATTGAAACAAACACGAATGACTGTGACTGCTGTGGCTGCTGGCCTTCCGTAGTCGGCAAAGATCTTGTCAGCCACTTTTTGAACTTCCGAAGAGGAAAGCGCAGCTCGAATGATGATCTTTCATGAGACAATTTAGACTGTTTGAAGGGCTCACTTCCTGAAGGTTGTCATCTTGACAGAACGGAACACAGTAGCGAATCGAGGAGTTTCTATCGATGCACGCATTTTGAGCTGAAAATTATGAGTCAGTCAAAGACTTTTCTCACTGTTATTGTCATCGAAGACGGGCGAAACCAACGTGTGCATTAGTTTGTCGGCCTCGATCGACGTATTTTCGAGATCAATGTGATAGTCCACCTCCATTGTGGCGGCAGTTCGATTGCCCTGAAAAATGTAACAATGAATTTTGTTCTAACAGTAAGAATTTTAGCGTCAACCGTTCAAATCCTCGAATCCTCACTTGAAGACAAAAGTTTGGTCCTGTTGGCGGTACACCAGCCGTCGCCCATTCCGGCAGTCCGTGTCCCGAAGTGTTCAGCCAAGATGGCGGTGGGGTCGATCGATGGCACGTTCCTAAAGTGAAGTTGGTTTCCTCAATCTCCGGCATAAAAAGACTAACCGACATCGGCTTCCACTAGCGAAGCCGAAAGCGAGAAGAGGATTAGCAGAAGCGGAATCATTTGCAGCGGGATGTGACGATGGAGAAGGCGAGGTCGCCTTATCAACAGTAGGACGGGCAAGGGAGAGGGCAGGGTCCACCCGCTTATTCATCAAGGACTGTAAGCACTTGAGCAGAGAACGCTGCAGTCGCGTGGTCAAACACGATGCCGTCTTTCGATTTGAAGACCACCTGGTGAGGAGGAGATGGGGCGATCGCCGAAAGCTTCATAGTTTCCGGCCTGTGATCATTCAATGACGAGGGCCTTTCTAGTCTAGGCAGGTCACAGTCTGTCGCCTGAGAGGCACTCCTTACAAGTACATATCAGCCCAAGCCGACTCTCAGGAGACTCCGGGTCATCGAACGACTATGGAGCGTCCAGTCAAGTGCTACGTGGCCTCTGAGCATGCAAAGAACGAGCAACGGTCGCCGTCACGCCGTGAGATCTAATCGGCTACTTATAGCCAACAAATTCGAATGCACAGTCTCGAACACTCTCGGGGTCGGAGTTTTATCTTGGTGGATCCTTTCTCTTTCGATCAAAGTTGACCGACATTTGCAGTCGCATGATGAACGATCAAAACAATCAGGCCGACTGTCGGGAAGACGAAGGTGATACAGACTCAAGAAACGCGAAGAAAGATCCATTCGCCGACGACCCCGAGCCAACGGTTTGTTTTTTTATAGCTGTTTATAGCTGTCGATAGCTGTTTAGACCGTCAGGGAAATCATCAAGAAATGGCCGAAGCAGACCTTCTGTATCATCAGCAACGAGTTCTGCGAGCGCTTCTCTTACTATGGAATGAGAGGTGACAGTGCTGGTCATGACTAACCCATTCGTTTTTGCAGCTGTACTCACACTTTACCTCATCAACATCTTGAACTTCTCCGGTAAGCATCTAGAGCAGTTTCTAGAGTGTTTCTAGGCGACAAAGCAACGATCTTCTATCACTTGTTCACCGTTGTCTCTTACACTTCACCCCTCTTTGGATCGGCTCTCGCAGACGGGCAAATTACATGGGCAAATTCTGGTCGGGCTCACTTTCAGTTGCTAAATGATTGTGTTGTAGGACGATCTTCTCTGTTTCCCTCTTCTACGCGGCTGGTCAGATTCTGCTTGCCTTCTCTGCCACCTTCAAGAAAACTTCTTCCATTCATCCGTTGAGGGCTTCTTTTGACTGAATGTTTTCAGGACTCTTGATCTCGTCGGTCTGACCCTCATCGCCATCTGCACGGGAGGAATCAAACCATGCGTGGCAGCCTTTGGTGGCGAGCAATTCAAGGCTCACTACTTGAAGATGATCTCCGTCTTCTTCTCCGTCTTCTACTTTATGATCAACGCAGGTCTGGCTTCGACGTCTACCGTAGCATTTTTTCAGGCAGCATGATCTCGACCTTCATCACTCCCTACTTCCGAGGTCCTCTATTTTTTCTATCACACAAGTTTTTAGCCACTCCATGTTTGGGCGAAGATTCGTGCTTCCCATTGGCATTCGGAGTCCCAGCTGCTCTCATGATCGCGGCAACAGGTTGACTTTGCTTTGGCTGGAGAAGTCTTTCAGCAATCTTCATTCTTGGTTCGCCGTTCTACAAAAAGAACCCACCCAAGGAGAACGTGGTGTTTCGAGTGGCGCGCACGATCAAGGTACGCCTGTTCATTGAGCACTCACTGGAAATTGTACATAGCGCGCCTTGGGCAGAAAGCTCACGTCAAAAGAGAAGCGAGACCACTGGCTAGAATACGCTCTCGATGGGCATCGATGTGACGAAGATCCACAGTGTCTCATTTTCAACGGCAAGAAATGTGCACAGGCAAGCAGATCAGGAGAGTCTCAAAAAAAATCTCAAGCCTTCAGGCCCAATTCATCTCAGACATCAAGTCCCTGTTCCGAGTCTGTGTCATGATGATCCCCGTGCCGATGTTCTGGGCCCTCTACGATATGCAGGGCTCTCGCTGGGTCATTCAAGCAGTGGCAATGGACTCTCGAATCACGAACTCCTTCACTCTTCTCCCAGATCAAATGGGCACTTTCAACGCTATTATGATCATGGTCTTCATTCCGATTTTTCAATTTCTCATCTACCCGGGGGTCGAGAAGCTCGGAATTCGTACCACGTGCGTGATCTTTGATGTTTCTGATCAGGGGCTTAGACTCCTGAGACGGATGACGGCGGGTGGTCTTCTGGCCGTTCTCTCTTACCTCATTTGCGGCTTTGTTCAGCTTTCTGTCAATGTACAGTCGCCTATAATTATCGAGAACTTTCAGAAAACACTCCCCGACGTCCCAGACAGCGACACGGCCTACTTGTCCTTCATCAACACCTTTCCCACTCAAGCAAACAATCAATGCAACTTCGTCGTGTCTGTGGACGGTCACGAAAGCAAGTTTATTCCGGCGAACTTTGTACGTTCACATTATGAGCATTTTTAATAAACTTGTTGTAGTCTCTAATGGACAACAAAGTTCATCATGACCTCAATCTTTATCGCTTCAAAGGAGTGAAGACCAATCCTAATTATACCTTCACGCTGAATGGGTGAGCCTTGACACTTGACTGTTGCATATTTCAGTACGGATGGATGCGGACCAATAGCAAAAAATTCTCAGATTCATCTTACACTGAAAGGTTTGAAAACTTAAATGAAAAGATACTTTAGGCGGTAAATCGTACTACGCCTCGCTGACACCATCCAGTTACTTGTTCGACAAAGCCAGCTGGGACAAGCCAACGGAGGGACAAGGACAGTTCAGCATGAAGTGCGTAACGGCGAAGTAGCTGAGGATTTCTTTCAGCATTAACCTGGCTTTGCCATGCAAGGCAGTGCCATCGAATGTTCCCTGGGGCAGCTTCAACTGCTCTGACAATGGCGCCTACAATGGAAAGTTCGCGTTATGTCCCTACAAGAACCGAGGAAAAGAGCATCCGTGTATTCCGAAGAACAAAAAGTGGGTAAACGCTTTATTTTCGAAATCTTTAGTAACTACTACGGCTGGAAGAAGACGGACGAAATCCTTTTCACTGGCTTCTATGACTACACGGGCGAGTATCTCTACGATGTTACAGTCTTCGACTTTCAAGACATCAAGCCTGGAACGTGAGTCCGAAGCTTGACTATCAGAGAAGTTAGATACAAGCCCTATTTCATCGACTTCTACGAGGAAGACGAGGACAAGAATGCGAAAGCTGAAGACACTCAAGCAGTTGAGGTCTCTAACGATACAGTCTTCCACATCGAGGGCATGGGCGGCGTTTACTCTCTCACCATCGCCCAGGACAACATCGCTGGAGTGAGTTTCGAAGAAAGGTCCAAAGATGAATTTCAGAAATTCCTCATGAACATGCACACAATTGTTCCCGAGAATCACGTGAGTATCCTCTGGCAGATCCCACAGAGCGTGGTTATCACAGCCGCCGAGATTCTCTTCTCCATCTCTGGGCTCGAATTCGCCTACTCCGAGGTCTTTTCACTTTTCTTCCAGAGGGAAAGTGTAGGCCTCGCCCGCCATGAAATCGGTCGTGCAAGCCATTTGGCTCCTAACAGTAGCCATTGGAGATGGAATCATCGTCATCATCACCTCGCTTGATCTCTTCGACAACTTTGTGAGTTCACAGTTATCGTCATTGACATAATTTGTAGGCGATCGAAAGCTTTGTCTACGCGGCGGCAATGCTTGTTGTGATGAGTCTTTTCATGGTTCTCGCCGCCTTCTACTACGAGTACGCTGAATTCGATCACGAAAGCGAGATCCGCTACTCTGGTGATAAGAAGATGGAAGTTGATGTGGACGACGAAGCTCAGAAGACTGCAAAGTTCTAACGCGTTCTCTTCTCCTTTTGGTTCTCAGAATATTTCAGAATAACTCGAGGGATAAAGCTTTTTAATACTCTCACAGGTGCGTCAAACGCCAAATTTCTAACAAAAGAGAAAACAAGTGTGCGGAGTTGAACCCGAGTTGAACCAAAAAGCAAAAGTTTGGAGTTCTGGAGACATCCCTCTGCGCCACAACAGCACATTTTGGAGCCTCCTTCAATGCTACAAGTTCCATTCAGCCAAAATTTTGCAATTTCGAAATGGCCATAACTTTGCAACCGTTGCGATTTAGCAGAAACGGAGTTCACCATTCGATTCAGCTTGAAAAACTGCATCTAGGGTCCAAGTTTGAGTCCGAAAGCCCACATTAACCAAATGCCCTTCCCTTGTAAGGGTTTGTGATAGTCAGCCAACGTAAGGAGGCGCCCCGGAAAAAGAAATTTCAATTTCAGCCAAATTTGATACTTTTGCTGTTTATCCTTTTGGTTTGCTTCTGCAAACAAATCTGACTGCAGAGCGAGAATCAGCACATCAAACTGCATAGGCTAGCATCGATGAAAAAGAGAAAGGCTCCGTGAAATGGTGAAAAGAGAGCGATTTCTGGAAATCGCGTCGTTTTGAGGTGGCAACTTGAGAGACCCGTTTGCAGCAAATCTGCTGTTTATAGTCCAATTATCTCTCTGTGCATCTATAGCCCGGGCCTTCAGCTATCGAATGATGTCAAAATATGGGTGCATTAGTCAACAAATGTTGAACATTATCCGGGCACCAACATGGGGCTGAAAATCGGTGAAAATAACTTCGTGGCGACCAATTAGGTCGAACTGTACTTCATATACCGAAAATCGCTCTGTGCGTTTGTAGAGTGATTGTCAAGTATCAGATTGATACCAAAAACGGATAGGAAAGCCAAGGAAATCTGAAAGAATAACCGGGCACCAGGTGGGAGGCGAAGTTCCGACATCACTGTCGTTTTGGAAACGACCCTCATTCGCCTTTTTCGTACTGAAACAGCATTTTCTTCAACGCAGAAGTATTAAGCGGATCTGGAACTGTGTGGCTAAGAGCCATAGCTCGTCGGTTTGTGAGAGAAAAGACCATGAAAAGATTGATTCTTCTGCGACTAACCCGAAGAAGTTAATTTTTTGGTCCGTTTTTCCGGCTGTGCGGTAGATCAAACCGAATTATTGGCTGCGTTTCACATCCGTGGCAGTGACGCACCTGTGCTCCAGTGGCTTAGACATTGCTTCGACTACTTTCCAAAGCACTAACATTCACATCTTACTGTGTGAATGTTAGTGCTCAGGGCGCTCTGAATCTGTACAAAGTACTGTACCTCATTTCGTTTTTCTTTTTAGGCTTAGCCCTTTAAAGAGTGCCGGAGGGGTGTCAATCAGCGTGTCTTCACGTTCTTTTCTCTTATCTGCACCAAATGAAACTTCCCCCTTTTCTCGCCTTTAGGACCTTCATCGAGATAGAAATTTCTCTTAGGAAGCAACTCTCTGCCTCCGCGCCGCCCTTCTTGAGACCGCGTGGCACGGCATTGTGCGGCCTCGACGACCCCTTCTCCGACTTTTCCCTAATCTTTATACAAGAAGAGGGAGGAAAGATAGATACAGGTGAAAGTGAGCGAGTCCCTAATCGGCAATTCGGGGAACTCTCTACAGAAGGAGACTCGGAGCGTTTTCTCCACCTTCGGGTTTGGTATGGATCCGTCGGCAGCGCCTTGCTCGTCGCTCCTTCCGATGGTGGCTCTACTCATATGAGAGGCGCTGCCAGACAGGGGAAGTTTCACCAGATGACCATCCTTGCTCGCCTCACATACCAAATCTGACGAACTCCTTCATTCTTTTGCTTTTCTTGTGGTAGCCTCCTGAAGAATTCTTTTCTTCTATCGTAGATTTGCCGAAGCAGCCTTCCCATGCACGACGCTGCTCATCTGTGTTGAGGAACAAGTCCTTCTCTTCCGCAGGCACGAGTGGTCAGAGAGGGGCGGAGCCCTCTCTGTCCGGCACGGGCCCAACACAGTTATCAGCGTCCCCTGAAGACGGAGCAGCTTGTCGACTTCCATGAGCTTTAGGCGAACCGAATCAAGGTGAAATTGCTGAGAGGCGCTTGGAGATGTGTCGTTCTCAACTCGCTAACTGACTTTTCTAATCAACCTCGACCACCCCAAGATCCCCAGCGATGCGTCTAGGAAGGTCTGTCCATTCATTGTTCCTCTACTTCAAGAAGGAAAGGAAGAAGAGAAGAGAAGTTGCCGCCGACTTGGAGCAGGCTCAATGCCTCAAAGCACGGCGATGACGTCCTCAGTTTCTGCACGCCTGATGAATGGGCAGACAAACTTGAGGTGAGGGAAACTTTTTGAGAGAAGCAAGAGAAGGGAAAGTGGGATATTATAAAGGGAAGAATATCCTGGGAACAGTCTTCAACGCTCTCTTCATCGGGAGTTCCACCAAAGAATCAGCTGTGGCTCCACGACAATGGCCAGCGACTCCCTCACGGAGATGACTTCCAGGAGAAGAAGAGGAGAGAGAGGAGCAGTGCGGTAGATAGAGCTTCGATACAAAAGTATTTGTGCTGTTCATTTCTGAAGAAAGCTAACAAGTGAGAAACAACAACGAAAGAATGTTTTCAGCAACAAACGAAATCAACTTGTTGGAGCAATTACGCCTAGTCGGGAAGTCTTGTCCACCAAAGGCGTCGTTTCGAGCGCTCCTAAAACACAAACCACAATATTTCTAATGACAAAACACTAACTCGATGCTCTTGACGTAGATATTCAAACATTTGGATATCAATGTCCCAGCCTTGGGAGCGTGCGAAGTCCTGGAGGACTTCGATTGGCACGCCCAGGACCAAATAAAAAAACCACGCCAGGTCACCTGAAATCGGACGATCAGCGAGCTTGCCAAACTGTCATGGTGCAATCAGTGTAGTGGATTGAAAGAGAGAAAAACTAACCAGAAATAAATTGGCAATCGTCTGGCAAGGAAGATAGTGATCTGGCGAGAGGTTTGACATGAGACTCTTCTTTATATTTCATTTCTGCAGTATAACGTTTCTCTTTTATCTCCGCAACTCTTCTGACGAACGGATACGCATCCCGAAATGATGGATAAGCGGGGATCTGAAGAAGAAAAATAACAAGATGTTCATATTGTACCAGCAAATTGAAAGCAGTGTCAACTAACTGCCCTGAAGAGCCTTGAGGAAGGCCGACACGATGCATGTGAAGGAACGCCATCTTCATGAGTCGGTGAAGATAGAATGAATGGCTAGATCTCGGCGTCAGGCCATCGGCTAGAGCCACACAGAAGCCGCGCAAGTAATCGGCTATTTTTCTCAGTGAGACGTCCGTCGGAGACGACGATGCCGTGTATCTCGGCCCACCAAGCTGAAAATAGCGACGTCGTTTGTTAAAATAAACTTGCATACCGCTTCGATCTGAGCGAAAATTGGTTGAAACGCATCCGTATCGTAGTTGGAAGGCACGTTTTGAAGAATCGACGTGAGACGTTCAAGATTCATTCCAGTATAGACATGAGTTGATGGCAACATCCATAAAAGTTCAGCCATCTCCCTAAGTAGAAGAAGTATATAATCTAAAAATCCTATGATACCTATAGTGGGTAACAAAGGCGAGGTTCCAGACTTCAACAAGCGAATCGTCGCCGCAGTTCACAAGCGCCTGGGCTCCTTTTCGAGAGGCGATTCTGTCCACGTGCAAACGGGTGCTCGGTCCACATGGTCCAGTCTCGCCCATATCCCAGAAATTCTCGCTTTCGAACGGCAAAATACGATCTTCAGGAACACTGAAAAACTGATCTTCAACAAAGAGAACGTACCCGATTGTCTTCCAGATCTCACGGGTTTCGGTGTCAGGACCGAGTTCTAGTTTCGTCGATCCACCGAAGTACGAGACGTAGATCCTCTCGGGGGAGATCTTCACGCGTTCAGTTAGAAATACCCACGCGTGCTCACATGCTTCTCGCTAAACAGCTGAAGTTCGCAAGAAAAGTAAAAAGCAAGCACCTTTGAGTACGCTCCGTTGAATGACAAAGTTCCGAGCATCTCGAAGAATGAATGTTGATGAAGATTGTGACCAACAGCATCGTAGTTGCTAATTCGAAGACATCGTTGCCAATACACAACACGATCGTGGTCCGGGGCCACATCTCCTCTGTAAACTGGCCTGAACTAAATCGCCTATGTGAAGTTGTAAGATAGATGGATACCTGTTTCCCTCCAGCAAATCTGAGCATAAGAGGTGCGCTTCTTGTAGGTCTCAATGTAATAAATGAGGAAGGCAAGTGAACATGGTCCCGTTGAAGGAAGAAATCTCGAAACTCAATTCGAACCTCCTCAATCGAAGGACCTGCGCATGTTGCCAACGCGCTCGTACTTCTCCAACACAGTTTAGCCGTGCGGAGCATCTGCAACAACGAACAATTACAATTCACAGAACGTAGCAAATGCACGACGCATAGAAAAGCCAAAAGCAGGATTGAGTCTTGTCAAAGCACGAAAACTTTGTATTTCAGTCTTTCCAATGTATTCGCGCCGGTGCCTAGCTGAGAATTCGGGCCCGTTAGAAGCAATCAAACAACTCCATAAATAACCTCTAAGAGGGTCGCACAAAAGGACGTTAAAGAAAGCCATTTCATGTTCGAAGGAATGCTGGACGCGTGGGGTCATGCGAAAAGTTGTGGAAGCATGGATCCATTTGGAATTGAAAGGAGAGGAAGAGGTTCCATTGGTCCACAGAACGCTGCCGGGTAAGTCGAAATCACCACTCAGCGATACGCGCGAAGCACGAAGTGCGATGACGACACTCGTTCTGGGTTGCTAGTTGCAGGAGAAATTAGTTTTATCTCATAAATTCCAGATATTTCCTTTCAACTAGCACAAACACATCGGTTCCTAGTTCAACACCGGCACAATCAAGAGACAATCATCACAGAAGAAATAGGCGAAGCGAGAAGAAAAAGCGACAGAGAGATACACGTGATGCAGTTGGAAGAAAAGAAGAAAGATGAGGAAAATTCTTGAGGATGAGTGTCATCGTCAATTCATAATGTTGATATCTTCAAGACTTCTTCTGTAGCCTTCATCTAAAGAATTTCCCAATCCAAACTGATAATCGTCGCAAACCCATAGGTGATCATCGGCGAAGGAAGATGCCCGACGTCGCCAAGCGAACGCAACGAGACGCGTCCCGACGGACGAATCACCAGCCAGGTCATCGACGAGTTCCCCAACGAGATCCGCAACCAGCCCTCGGGCGGGAACTGCAGCGCCCTGAGACATCAACTTTC
>JAQIXL010000792.1:0-24762 GCA_034700245.1 Poikilolaimus oxycercus
AGGTGACGTCACTTGATGTGAGCAAGTTTTGTCAAGACGATGCGAAGTCATTTCTCCGAGCAATTTCTCATTTGACACATTTGAAGAGACTTCACTTGCTGGCGGATTCGGCAGTGGTGGACCGCGAGCTCTTCGACGACGCTTGCATTCAACAACTTGAAGACTTTGGTTTTTTAGTTCTCGGTGTTATGAAGGCTTCGACGATGAGATTTTTGCAGAGCAACGCTGGCCACGCATGGTATTAAATCCACCTTCGAAAGTCACTGTTGACGGTCTAAACGCTGTCCTTCGACAATGGATTGAAGGTCAGCGCGAAATCATTGACTTTTACATTCGGGTTGCGGTGGTAGAAGAAAATTTTCACGAGAATTTCCTTCTTAAACCTGTACAAATTTCGAACTTCCGGTCGTACTCCCTTGAACGGGCTGATAGTTCTACTCTATCAATTGAAATCTTCCCAACTACAGAACATTTGCTCGGTGTGGGGATTTCTTCTCCGAATTGATAGTTGCACAAGCAACAAAGAGAGATTTTGAATGTTTTATTTGCGCCTTTTGCCTCTCTGCAATGATGTCCTTGTTTATGTATTGTTTCCATCGTAAAATTGCCGATAAATGAGGTTTCTGGTTGTCATCATTATCGCAAATCACAAATCCATAACGTATTTCTATTCGAACCAGAGCTGCTCAAAATGGTTATGCTCAATCTCTCTCACAGTATCGGCGCGCACACTAAAGTGCAGAAAGAAGTGCAGTTGTTTGTTTCATTGTCAGGCTTTATCAAACTTCTTGGTTCTCAGCTTTATCGACGGCGAAACCTGGAGAACTTTAACGACAAATGATAGCCGGAAATGGGCTTAGCTTCTTTTTTCTTTGTTCTTTTCTTTTCTGATTGTTAGGCTTCTTCTCAGCTGTCGCTTAAATTGTATTGAGTCTGAATCCCCCCTCTCCTCCAGTGTCACACAAGCGACATTGACCGATTTCTCACAAGCAGAACCACGGGCTTCTTCCACTTTTGGGAAGAAACTACAGACGAGCTTTAGTTTCTTCTCAAAGACGGCATCGACGGATTCTCACAATCGGCACTGAATTTAGCCGCACAAAGGGATAGGGCCAAAGACAACATTTGTGGACACATTTACTCTCCGGTTAGTAGCATCTGCAGCCAGTCATTTTTTTGCCGTCGTCGTCGACTTCAAAATGAGACTCCCAGTGATTGAAGCTCTTCGCTAGACAGTGAGCACGACAGTCGTCATAAGTCACTTGAAGGGTTTTTGTCGCAGTTCATGCTTACATTCGTCGCCATCCGGAGTTGTGCATTTAAGAACCGCAGAAGTTTCTATTGTGAAGGTGAGGAGAAGGAGCAGGATCAAGAGAGACATGGAAGATTGGCAACTTTTCACGGCAATTCACGGGTTGATGGGGGGAAATGGCCCTTGACCTGCTTTTTATGCTGTCCTCTACCGACATTTTCTCATCTCGAATAACAATAACGATACGACGACTCCCTCTCAAGGAGTCGTATCGATTTTCGCAGCGTGCTGCACACCAAAGTACAGCCAGATGTGCTAATTTCTTTCTCCATCAAGCTCTAACAAACTTCTTTGAGAAAGCTTTGTCAGCATTTGAAACTCCAGGAGATCGTCCTAATGCTGCTGCAGTTCCCTCACGATATCTTGCTCGTCGTGCTGAAATTTCTATGCCGGCGCGATTTTCTCGAGCTTCGGCTGTTGAATCGTGCAACTGAACTCTTGATTCGACAACAAATGCAGCCCCTTCCGTCGGGCAGATGTTGGAATCTTAAAATCATTCGAAAAGTGGATGGTTTCATTGTTCATATGGTCGTTTGGGGAAAACGCTTACCGGAATGCCGATCAACCCCCTTTTCTTGTACTTCGTCAAATGGCACAATTGTTAGTTTCAATGGAATCAAGCAGAATAGATTGGCTTGGTTTACACGCATAGAAATTCAAGGAGAGGATGCCAAAGATGTGGCTTGGGTCCTTACGCATCGGGTTCTTCACAATTTCAAGTTTCAAAAGGTGGGGATCAAGATAACCTGTGATGACTTGGATCAGATTTCGTCATGCCTGCCAAGAGAAGCAAGGTACCTTTTTATCAAAGATTTTAGTCAGGCTCACACGAAGGCGCTTTTAAAAGCATTAGGCGTTCTCTCAAATCTTCAGTTGCTCTCATTAGACCTCAATTCCGATATGGACAGCGAGCTTTTCGCCGATAACCGCATTCAACAACTTAATATATTTTATTGCGATTCTTCGTCTAACTCGTCTTCGATCCACTTCAATGACAATCTGCTTCAACAACAACGTTGGCGCTACTCTCACTTATCAATTACTACTAGTGTCACCGCCCGCGGCCTTAACGCTATTTTTTGTGAGTGGGTAAATGGAAAGCGAGAAATTTCTGTATACTCGATTCGACTTCCTTACGAGAACAACGACTTTGTGGACGACCTGTTTGATGGTTTGCTTGTGTCAAAGCACGACGAGGAGTATCACATCAAACGTCCTCAAGATAGCGTTTTCCTTAAACTGAGCATCCAGCGTCGTGCTGAGCAGAGCGGTGTCGAACTTTCAGTCCGTCGCACTCCGTATTCATGATTTTATGTCATAAACGTCTGCGTTTTAGGACTTTTTGCAAGTGAAACAGTGGGCTTGGAAATTTATTGAAATGAGGATTGTGCGTTCAGACAAATGATTAAAATGGGTCATCAACAATGAAAAGGTGTGTTTCTACAATATTTTCACTGAGATGTGGAAGAGTCAGTCGATCAGACGATTAGTTCTTCGACGATTGCTACCGTTTAACAAAAAAATGTTCCATTTCTGTTTTCAGTGACAACATTAACAGTTCAAGCTTTTTGTCTTTTCAAAGTGCTAAAACACTCAGCAAAGAGTGCGAATCTGTCTTTCACTATATTTTTCGTCTTTGATTGACAACTCATTCGCCTAACGGACGTGCTTTCGGCATGTTTTCTCACAATCAGTCGCTTCCTCCAGAGATCCTGCTCACCGTCTTCAAGTTTCTTCCAGTGGACGAACTTCTCAACTGTCGTCTCTTGAATCGTCAAGCCGACGCCTTGATTCGCGATCAAGCCGATCGTCTTCGACAGAAGGAACGCGATCTACACATTCTGCGCAAGAGGACGGGAGGCGGCTTCAGGCTCACCGTTCGTCGCAGTCGCAAACGGCGCTTTCCGTACAGGGAAACCTTGGTTGATTATGTTCATTCTCCCAAAGGAGCAGTCGTGAGGCTTGCTGGAGTGGATAGTTTCCTTGGCTGGCGTTATCCTTCAATTGAAATTGTTGAAGAGGACGCTGAAGTCGTCGCGTGGATGCTCGAAAACTCTATCCTGCGGCATTTTCGTTTTAAGGATGTGAAGATTGGAAAAAGAATTAGCGAAGAAGCCCGCGAAGTAATTGCAACGAATTTATTCACAAAGGAAAAGGATCCCTCTGCTGTAGACAACTGATCTGACTCATTGTGCTGTAAATTTTCGTCGCTTTAGATTTGTGCACTTGCATACGCATAAATGCTGATGTCTGAAGGACAAACGCCGTCTTGCTCTCATTGCCAGAGCCGTGTCGATTCTCTTCCGAGATGGATAAAAAGAGGAAGTAATTTTTCGTCAACATGAGCCATTTATCAAAAGCACCGCGAAATAACATTTACAGGCAGAAATCTCAGAATTCTTTGCCCTGAATTTGCAGACTTGGCCACGAGCTGTATCATACTGTGACTCTTCAAAGAGACTTGTCGTGCGGCGGCAGCGCAAAACCCTTTCTCACTCGGCTATGATGACAGCCGAGCTGACTCATGCAAGGCGGCACGATTTTTCTTTATGATCAAGAGCTTGCGAAATCGTTTGCCAATTATCAGATTGTGTTCTCCTTAATTCTTGTGTTGAATGTTTCTTATTGTAGATTATGGACACACGAGGTGTGCTCGCAGTTCTACCCGAATACTGCCTTATTCGAATTTTTCACTTCACTCACATTCGCGATCTTCTTCGAAGTGAACGTCTGTCAAGTTTTTTCAATGCCTTTATTAGCAAGAATTTTGATCAAATTCATGCTGAAAAGATCATGAGCACTCAAGTGATGGTTGAAATAGCCGACGACTTTTTCGGTCAGAACGCTTTTTCGGAAAGAACGCTCTTTTTCGGTCCAAGCAAGAAGACACAATCCTTTCTTGGAAAAAGTCGAAGTTTGGTTTGGAGAGGTAAACCATGCTTCATCTTCAAGAATTTCGCTACTTTGAAGACCTTGGACTACGCCAAACTTCATCCTTCAGAAATTTCATTCCTTTTAAGGCTTTTAGAGCAAACCAAACTTCCCTATTTTACGAGGAGTCTTTTTAAATAGATGATTTCACTCCCTTTTCCGAGGTGCGAAGCACCTCCATTAATTGATGAGTATAAGCTGTGAGAGCGGGTACTCCTATAATAACCACCCCACCAGGAGTTTGGGGCAGGGACTTTACTTTACGAGCTTGGGAGATCCAGATTGGCTGGGAGATCTTGGCTACGCCCGGCGTGATTACTGAAGAGCATCACGCCGGGCGACTGTGCGCGGCACTCGAAGACAATCCGTCAACGACGGGGAAGAACTTGGTGTATGTTGGAAAGTCCGAAAATTTGCCGCGTAGGTCTCACGGGTTCAACTTTTGAACGGCTCTTGATGAGGTTTTCCCTTTGAAAGGCATCTTCCAACTTCCGAAGGCCAGATCTTTCTCGCTTCTTAACCAATTCTTGGTCTGTAAACTTGCGCATCATCCCCAGGATTCAAGCTTTCCGATGGCGTTTTCAGATTTAGAAAAGGTGCAGAAAAAGTGCCCTAAGTGCCTGACGACACAAAAAGTGGACAGACAGACAGACACACGGACAGTAACATTTTCTGCACACTAAAAAGCGTCATAGCTTTGCCACTACTAGAGCTTTTGCAGTGATTTTTGGACATGTTGTGCGCCTTCTCAGGAGCTACAAGTGGGTTTTTGAATTGGCCAAAAAGATGGAGAAAAACCTATATAACGGCCAAAAGTAGACTTGGAAAAAGTGCCGTGGCCGTGGGCAAACCAAACTTCGCGCGGCGCTTCGCGCCGCGCGGCATAAGCAACTTTCTCTTTTACAGTAAAAAACTATTCTTAAATATTTTTGCAGCTCCAAAGCACACAACAGGAATTGACATTAATTCGCGTCGACATGGCATCACAGTTTATTTGTTACCACACAGGCGTGTGCCCAGACGGTTATAACAACTATGGAGAGAAACAATTTCGCTTTATGCGTAATGGTTTGTTTTCGATTTCGGACAGCGATTCCGATTACGTTCAGAGATTGAGGAGTGCCGCTTTTGATTCAAATATTAGAATAAATAAATGTGAAAAATAGAGAAAGTGCAACTATTTGTCTTGTCATCGTGGCATAAAAACGCAATGCTCAGCAATGGAAACACAGCAGCATTTTAAATGGTTTTTGTTTTGGAAAAACGTATAATAAGGCGCGGTGCAGCAAGACGTACCGGAAAAACAACCGCTTCCACCCTAACACAGCCGTGCAAAACCTTCCTTTAAGATCCCTTAAAAGATGAAGAAGTGATTCACGTCTTCTCTGTGCGTCATGGAATGACTGAGATGACGGATAAATAAACAGGGTGCCTTGTTTCGTGTAATTTCATGTTGACTTCACCTTCTTTCCTGTCATAACACTGGTGTCTTCACTTCATTCGTCCTCGTCGACCTGTGTTCTCAGACGCTCTCCGCCATTGTTGCCCTGGTCACTCGCCGAAGAGGAGGCGCCGCCTCGCCATCCGCGGAGGAGAAACCGTCGCCGTCCTCGCCGCAGCGGAGAGGGAACGCCGCGCAGGACGATCCGCCGCCGACGCCGTGAAGACCGCCCCTGCCCACTTGCATTGGAAAAAGCCTCGATCCTGAGCATAAAACTTGAACACTGGTGTGAGAGCAAGCATATGCATGAGATTGACCATGTGTCCGAATCTCCAGTAATTTCGCATTTTCAAAGATGGAAAATGGTCGCGAGCAATCGCGCGCCCTTACTAAAGGCTGTCTCATTGGTGCTGGTGTGTGAACAATATGACTCACGGAAAGGATTTCGCAATTGCCTGGTCTTTTTTTTCTGAGCAACCATCATCTGCCGGAAGAGCCTTTACGCAATTCGCCCTACCAAGCCGATTTTGAATTCGTGTCCCATAAGCTGAGTTTCGAAACCCTCAAGGAAATGTATAAATACGATACTTACAGCAATCAGCGGTGAGTAGTATTCCGGCAATGATGGTCAACCTGATTCTAGTCGTGATTGCTTCAATCATCGCGATGAATGGAGCCGCCGCGCTGCCAGAAATCTCAGCCTGCTGGGGAGGTCCAGGGCGATGCTTTGTAGCATGCCTCATGCATGTATGTCACGTTTAAATTGGCTATAACAAGCTTTTTAGGGCTGTGGCATCGGAGATTGCAAAGGAGGCCTATGGGGTCTTGGAGGCACCTGCGTCTGCGACTGGTGCGCGTGAGAGACTGAACTGAAGATCGACTATTTTTTACAGACAATTAATTGCAGTTCCATTTCCACTTTGTTAAAAGAAATAAATGGAAGTGCGAATCTAGCGAACTCTTCGGACGAATTTGCATCGAATCCACTTATTCTTGCGATCTTTCGTCAGTCAGAGAAATGAAGACGCAAAAATGTGTTTAGACCCTATGATCTAGCGTCATTAGTTTTACAACGGCTTTGACCACCGTTCGCCCATTGAGAAACGTTTGGCCCTAAAGGCCTGTCTAGGGTCCGGCGGCGCGGCCATTTTTCTTCTTTTCCGTTTTGCAACGGATTTTACTATTTGAACCCCGGGTTTTTTCGCATAATTAGTGGCGACGGGTGCAGACTACGTGCCGATGTGAAGTGACAGAGGAAGAAAAGACGAAAATCTCGAAAACAACGGGTTTTTGCAAAAAAATTCAAAACACGCGCGGCGTCGCTCGATGCGCCGCACATCGCGCGTGAAAAAGCGTCTAGAGTTCGGCGGCGCAAAACACGCGCGGTGCGGCGAGCGACGCTCGCGCGGCGCCGCGTCAGGCCTTGCGCCACGCAGTGCTTGTTTTTTTTCTTGCTATTATTCGATGGAACACATGCCCAATCATGCAAAGGGTCCCTGTTCCACGATCTTCTCACAAGTCTTCGCACATGATTACGGCAAGCTGTCGGAGTCATGAGTAATACAGCAACTGAATTTCTTTATTGCGATAGGTGACTAATCAAAGCAAGCATGCCACAATCGAGAAGAAATTATGATTCTCGATCAGTTGCTAGCTCGCTTTTTGCAAACGTAGTTTCTCGTAGTTTCTTCCACCTGCGCACAAGTCCAAGAGTACCACTTGTAAGTAATCGAATCGTCATTTATGTAGTGATCAGCGATGAGCTCCGTACAGGCATTCTAAGTTGTTCTTGACACCAATTCTTTGGCTGCTTACGCCTGCGATGGGATGTTCGGGTGACCACTTCGTGAAGTCGAATTTAGTACCGTCGCTCCACATCCACACTCCAGGAAGGGCTGATCGCAGGCCGATCCATGTCCAACCACTAACTAGCGTGAGACTCGATTCCGCCATTGCTTCAAAAAGTTTTCGGAACTTATTGTTAGGACAGTAAGTACATATTACGAAGTTGTTCTCTTCTTCGCTGTGAATCGACACCAGATGCGCACCCATCGAGATACAACTGAGCTCCGCAGTGCTCCAATCTCCTCCAAAGAATGTCTGAAGATAAATCTCACACATTTTGAAATATTATACCTTGTAACAAGACCGCGTTGCTTCAAAGTAGGTCCACTCGGAAGGGCAAACGATTACTGGTGCACAAGGTATCCATCCATACTTAAAAGGGCTTTGTGATGCTGCTCCAAAAGATCTAAATACAGTCTGCAGCAGCCGCCTGAATTCGCTGATGAGAGACTGATTGTTGAAGAGATTGACAGTTTCAGGAAAGGCCTCAGCGAGTTGCTTCTGAGCAACTGGCTTCGCCAGAAGTCGCTCAAGTGTCTCCCGGAGAAGTTCATGCAGCTCCGCCTTCTAAATTCTATTGTTATCGCAGATGAGCATACAGTCTCACCATTCGCTTCAAAGGCTTATGATCGCTGAGAATTTGCGTGAATCTCCACGGCACCTGCAAAGTATCTCAAAACTGGAAGCCGAAGCTCCAAAATTTACATTGTTCCAGTAAACGCTCTCATTGTGGTCGTCCATGTAACGAAGGTTCACTTGAAACTGCGTTGAAGCTGTGCGACAACGTTCATAGAGACTGGCAACCTGAATAATTCAACATCGCCGAGAAGAACTGCAATACTTACGCTTGCCTTGATTTGGCTAACGACATTTTGAGGTTTATTACGGCTGGAGATAATAGTTTGAGCCATTTTCTGCATCTCAACATCGGTTGTCTTCAAACGTTTTCCTTTTCTTAAATCAACTTACATCGCGGACGAGCAAAACGAGTACTCGTGGAACGAAGGCTGAAAGTTGCGGGTCAGGTTTCTCCACGCTCAAGATATGTGTGAACACTTACATAAGAGTAGGCTCACCGACGCCGCGTCAGTCGGATTTGGAAGAAAGGAAACATCGCCCAAGGATAGCTTCTTAACATTTGCGAATTCTTTAGACTTATGTTATGTTTTAGGTTAGAGCGCTCAACTCACGTTGAACAAGTTCAGGTACTGTAAGCTTGGCAACGCTTGCTTGGAGAAAAGCGAACAAAATTATCATCTGTCTCATCGTTCTAATTGGCTGCAACAGTATCACTGATTGACCGGGACTCGAAATCTTGAAAGAACATACGTATCAGGTAAGGCAATTTGGGCCGGCGTACTGTCTCCGTTTATGTACCGACCTCTGAAATGAATCACAGAGATAGCGGTTCTTTTCGGATTACTTTGCCTCAAAATCCTTCCCCCTGTCTCTTCCTCTACCTGTTAAATGTATACCAAGGTAACCCTAGTGTCAGATTTTTGTTGGTGTTTGGAAACGATTATTGGAGAGGTTGAACGTTGGTCGACTTGCAAAGCACGCAAGTGCCAGGGTATGAGCGTCGAAACCAAAAACGACGAAGTAATCGCGCAGTTCTCGTAAAATATCGGCTTAGATACACATTTCGTCGCGAAACTACCGCCTCTTCACAACACATCAGAAAAGAAATCGGAAGTGGACTAAAGTTCAAAAAACATCTATTGTACGTCGGCATGCGACTAGCTGCATGGATTTGAGGGAGTTCATTAACTTGAACATAGATCGAACTTATCTGCGAGACTCACCATGACTTCGCCTATTTGAATGCCCGAAAACCCAACACCTGACGTGCTAGAAAGCCCGATTAATCCGAAATCCTGATTTTTGTCACCCGATATCCTCCACATTTTGCGAAACCTCTCCAATATGATGCAACCACCACAATTATGCTTATGCCCTAAGAGCTACACATTCGTGGAGCCTGGCATCAATAAAGATGATTGAATGAATGAATGAATGAATATCCAAGCCTATTCTTTGTGAGGCGACTCCCATCGAGTCCGCTCATGGATGGTTCCATCTTGTGTGAGACCCAGTAAGCGTTTCTTATTTCGGCTTCAAACATTCTTCGAGACTGGTAACAAAAAGCTAAAGCATCCGGTAGCAGCTTTCTGCGACGAAAGAAGCAGATTTGCTAGTTATTTGCTCTCCGTTTGTAAACATAGTTTCCTAGGTGATCGTTTTCGTAATCGCGGGCACTTGTGAGCAACAAAAAGACTCGCCCGTCTATGGCTGGAGCTTCATCTGTATCCTGCAACACGTCTCCGTAAGTCGGCCAAGCGGTAGTAACCTCTAACAGAAACCACTTAATAGAGCGAACGTTGGTCGAATTGCGACAGGAGTGCACAAGTACTCAACCCTGAGCGATGAAACAAAAACCATGCAGAGATCATGAAGTTCTCGTAAAAGATTGGCTCGGATAAGGGCACTCTCTAATTGACGGATATCGTTTAAAACCCCTGTATGACTGATGCGAAAGTTTTGTGCACTGGGACTGCTTTTCAGAACGGCTTTAAAATATCTTTTTCCTGCACATCCTTGGCGGTGGCTGTCAGAAAGGGTGGTCATGTCATCACAGATGCACATTCTTCTCACATGAGTAATAAAGACTAAGGACACGGGGGGGGCCTCCAAGGTTTCTTAAAAAATAAATTTTACTTTTTGGAACAACTGCCTTTGGTTTCAATATTTCCGTTAAGGTGTCTACAACGGCGGAAGCTCCTCACACCGAAGTGTGACGTCATTATCGAGCACTCTTAACGAAGTTGTTGTTTGAGCTCATTTGAGCATTCAAGTCGTGTCATATCAAAATTCTGACTACAGCAGAAGATACTAAACCTCTTGAGACTAGACCTGGGTTTCGCGGTGCAACGGGAGAATCTTTCCAGAACTAATGGGTGCATTATAGGTGCATAGGATCGAAAGTCGAAATCTTGCGTAGATTCTCTGTACATTTTGCCAGGGTTGGTAGCAACAATGTGATCTCTGGCTACGACTAAATCATTTCCAAGAAGCAGCCTCCTCTTGTTCCTTCTCATAACCCTCCTACTTCAAGCATTTAGTCAACTCTTAAGTCAACTGAAACCGAAACGTTCGTAGCATGCCTAGAACTGCCAGAAGTCTATACTCTGCTTAGCGTTCCATTTGTTTTTACTGATCTATACAGATAATGGAGTTCACCATCAATTTCACTGTAATTCTATTTGGTCTAGGTTGGTCATCGATGCATGAAATTAACATGAAAATTATTAGGACTTATTGGTGTTCTGGCCACCATCACCGTTCTCATTGCAATGTTTCGTCAAGGAATTGCTCAGAAAAAGGTAAATATTGTATGACAAAAATATGACTCTGTCAAGGAGCATACCTTGCTTGTCACATTTTTCCTTGCGCTAACAGTATTTAATGGGTGTTTCATTTATTACGGTGCTTATTACACGATCGTCGGATTCGGTGAGTTTTCGCAAAAACTTTAATTCCACTCGCAACAGAGATCTGGCTAATCCAGTTATAGAAACTTCAGAAGATATGTCTATCGCTTTGTGCGCCAGACGACCTGACAGAGTTATTTCACTGTCTGCTCCACCGTTTATCCACGGCGTCTTATTGGCGCTAGTTTCGGATCGCTTTTTTGCTGTTTTCTGGCCAATTCGTTATCATAAATCGTCAAAAAATTATCAATTTTTTGTTGTCGGAGGTTTGTATCACTTTTATTTCGAACTTTCGGCGTGCTTCACAGGATGTGCATTTGGTTCAGCTGTGGTGACTGCTTATGTCACCATTGAAGCACAAGACTACACGGATGCAAACTTCGTTCCGTATTGCTTAGCAAGTGAATCACGGAGTTATCATGGGAGCTTCGTGTACGCCCTCTACCTTGCCCTCACGATGATCATTTCCTTCTGCTTCTGCATTCCAACTTTCATAAAAGCTTATATGGTGAGCCTTTTATGATCATGATTACTAAATCCATTGGGGAGACTTTTAAAAGTCGACAACTAACGTTGGGTATAGTGTGCTCTCAAGTATGCTTTTCAGAATGGCTTTCAGCCGGATTCTGTGTGCTCTAGCAATTTTGTAGACTTTGGGGTTCAGCCGGGTTCATCTTTTGACTTGCAAGAAACAGGAAATGTTGCAGATTCTCTTGGCACGTCAAGCCAACACCATAATAAATGAAGCTCGCATCGGGGAACTCATCATCAACATCACTATAACAATCGGTAATCTTTTCTTCAAAACGTCTAGTTTAATCAGGTCTCGTCATTCTGAGCACCGTCCTCTTCCTGGTTGTTCCCAACTTCCTCCTGTTCCTCGAAGTCGGCAATAACCCTTTCATTTTCTACGGGATAGAAGAAGCAAATACAGTTTTTGTGGTCGGCATCTGTGTGATTCGGATGCAGGAACTACGGCGAGCAATTCTTAAAACTTTCTTCCACTGTGCATCAAAAGTTTCTTCACTTTCTAATACCGCTACTCTTTCAAATAATCCCAGTCGTTGGGCCCGATTGACACATGGGAACAATCAGTAATAAATTAAACATGCCTGCTCTAATAATTGCACACGCGTCTTGTCAATAACGCGTCACGTAGTTGAAAACCGCGTGACGGGAAACGAGAACCTGCAATGGGGATGATCTGGAGAACAAAGCAGCCGAGCCGAAGCGAGACAAGCAAAAACGCTGCCAACAGACTGCCTCTTAATCTCATTTCTTGTCATAACAGAGGTGCATTGTGATAGCAGACGTCATATGCACGCGATTGACAGTGTACCAGAATCTCTTCAGTAATTTTAAAGTCTCAAAGGTGGAACTCATCGCACGATTTTCTCGCACTCGAAACATCTGCTCTCGATATGCTGCTCAAAATAGGTATTTTCGTTTGTTAATGTTTCATCAACAACCGTCGCTGCACTAGACGATTGATTGTTCGCTTCGAAATTATTACATTAACATGGTTTCAATAATCTCCAAAGAGCCGCATCAATGAAGTGAGACGCACAGGCCTCTTCACCTCGACTTCTCATCTTCATAAACGAAAGTCAATTACCATGCATATTCCGCCCATGAACATATTCCTTTGAGGTCGAAATACCCCGAGTGCACAGCTGCTTTAACATTGTAACCGTTGGGCTCCGACGACAGAAGCATGACGGGGAGTGAAGTTTTACGGATCGTCGGCACTCTCATCTTCCTTGTTAGCTTCTTCCTCACTCTCTACAGTTGTTACTTAATCCTGCAGAAATCACCTTCAAGCATAAGTGAGTATCGATATTTTATGCTCTACTTCACGGTAAGAAGAGGACGACGTATTGAAACGGCGCTTTTAGGCTTACGACTGTGTCTTTACAGCAACGTTACTTCTGTTTCAACCTGAGCCCATCATGCCAGTGTTTGGCGGCGTTGTGCATGGTCCAATCCGATTCATTCCTATCCCAGGCATCGGCCACTATGCTGTGCCGTTCACTTGTGGAAGTCGTCTTTTCAGCTCACATTGTGCGTCTTCCTTGGAGCACAAATGATTTGCGCCTTGAACTGGTCCGTTCTCTACAGATTCTTGCTTCTCTTCAAAGACGGGGAATACCTTCCTATTATGCTGCGACCAGTATGTCCGCCAAATGACCTTCCTCAAAATATACTTAGGTGTGGATTGTCTTTGCTCTAGTGGGTGGATTGACTGCCTCTATTACGATAGCCTCGGCAGTTCCACAAGCCGCTCTAGATTTGGAAGTTTGGATATGTAAAGGGTTTTCATAAAACTTCGTTTAGGGCTTAATTCAAACTACCAAAGAAGAAGGAGTCTACGAGGTTCTCCGTGAAAGAATTGATGCATCCGAGCTTGTTTTCGGCTACAAAATATTTTCGGCCGCTCGGACTATTCCTTTGATAATTTTTAGTAAGAAACAATTCTCGAAACAGTGCTTGAAACGTAGCTGGACTTGGAGTTGCAATCTCCTACAGTCTGAACATCTTGTCAGCGACGTTTATAATCCGCACTCTGAAAAAGATGCGATCGACGATGAGTCCGCAAACTTATAAAATACAACAGCAACTCGCGGCTCTCCTTCTCTTTCAAGTGAGCATTTAAACTTTAAAGTCACCCTATGTCTCTACTTAAGCAGGAGCGTCGTCGTACTTTAAGAAGAGTATCCGGGGTAGCTCGTAAGCAGCAATTCTGAGCCCTAGGTCATACATAAAAATGCTATGCAGAACAAATTTATCCTGTTTTAAGGGAATCTATCCAATGACGCTCTTGGTGCCCGTTTTACTCATAATCGTTTCGTATCCATTTGGCGTTCTCAAATTAACAGTAACGAATATGGTCTGCACTTTAATTGTATTACGACACTTTTAGGCTGTTATCAGCGTCGGTCTGTTTTTGGTCGAGTTGTACCCTTTACTGAACGCTCTGGCAACGATCAGCTTTGTTTCAGCGTTCAGACAACACACAATCCAGGCTCTGCGACGAGTACTTCATTGTTGTTCTTCCATCCAGGATTCTCCGATCGCTCTAATGGCGCCGATCGCACCAGTCTCGGTGTCATTGGGAACTTCAAGCACACCCCAATGAGCAGCAGATGCTTACCCAATGTTCCTTGGATTGAAAGATGACGAAAAGATGCTTTGCGCAAGAATATTAGCAGCTGTTGCTTCGTTTGAAATTCGCATATTTTTCATGAACATCAGCCTCAGTTGCTAAACCTTTGGCCGCATTCGTTAGGCACTTCAATTAGTAGAATACGATCGAACGATCTCGACCACCATGATGTCACCAGAAGTTGTCGTGTCTATGCCATTTCTGGCTGACCGAGAGCAATTATCAGCTGCTTTGAATAAATGATGGCTATCCCTAGAGCTTGGCTCCATCGAACTCACTGAAGTGTTTACAAGTTCAAGTTAAATCAGTGCCTATATCGGTAGGACGATATCCTCTTTCATGTGCATGAAGCCAGGATATCTAGGACCCATCTTGAATTTGCCTGTGGGCAGTTTTATTTGCGTTGCGTAACATTTCAATGTGGTTCAGCCGAAGGGATATTCAGTTAGTTCTTGTGCAGCGACGGATCGAGCTCCTCGGGCTGGATGGCGCCGTCGCCGTTCACATCCATGTCTTCGAACCAGTGCGGATTGGCCGCCTCGAGAGTGTCACGGGTCACGCGAACTTTGCTGAAGGAGGCGGCATAGGCAATCGTCTCGTTGCGAGTGAGCAATCCGTTGCCGTCCGCATCGATGGTATCGAATGTTGCACGTGCCACTTGTGCTTCGCTCTCCTCGACACCCGAAGCATCGATGCCTCGGCGTTTACGATATCTTAGCACTTGATGGTAAAACTATGCGGGTCTCACGTTTACGCTGGCATTCATCGTTGCATCCTTCGTAGCAGGAGCAGCAGAAAGCGTTGCACGAATGAACGCCGCAGCACTAAAACTCTCGTCCTCTTTGCATGAAAGTCACTTACGCTGAACCATCCACTTTTGGCGCAGCAGAATGCCTCGGTCTTGGTGATGCAGATAACAAAGATGCAGCAGACGAGCAGGAAGAACGCTTTCATGTTGTCAGGTACTGTCACCATAAGCTGAGCCATATTTATAGGCCATCGCGCGTCCTTACTAAAGGCTGTCTCATTGGAGCGGATATGTGAACAATATGACTCACGGAAAGGATTTCGTTAACGATCAGTAGGGGACTACTTTGCTGCCAGATCCGTCCTCCTGTGTCTTCTCTACGCGTTGAACACCGCGCCTACCGTAGCACTCTCGCGTGTTTTCAGGTGCTCACGAACTGAAAGCGCCGAGCGTTAGTCAGAAGTGCACAAGTACCCAAACCCTGATCACTAAAACAACAACCACTTTGGGATCATGAAGTTCCCGTTGGGTCAGCTCTGAAACACATTTTCGTGTGTGACCCGACAGCCTTCGCCTAATCCGGCGTACGATCGAACGACACGACTAAATTGAGTCATCAAGTATCAGAGCGTTTTCTTGGTTGCTAGTCAGATATAAAAGTCGAGAGGGTGAAGCTAATGCCGCCGAATCTTTGTGCTTATTCCACTATTGTTAGGTCTCTATTCCGAAGCATGTCGCATTTGATCTTACTTGAGCTGATTTCCGACCTCTCGAGTAGATGGCGCAAAGGGTGTGTGCCTGATGATAGCTCGCGTCACCCCTTCAAGCAGCCATGGCTGCAGTTTTCAACCATTCGGCTCTTCTAAGGACTAGTGCACCGAGAAGAACCCGAAGCAATTTGGGCCCTGAATCTGACCTATCAACGCGAGAGGTCGTGTTGGCTGAGAACGAGAAAGTCTCTCCGTTTCCCCAAATTTCGTCAGGAGAAATCCTCAGACGCTTCAAGTGAGATTCATCGTGGATGGTTGCTTCTCTGATTGTGCTCCTTCTCCACTTACTGACAACGACAGATGCCTGTTTACCTACCATCCCGACTGAGACTCTGATCCTAACAACAGTGAGGAAAACGACGTCTACCATAACAACTACGGCATCTACCACGACAACGGTTTGCCTCATGCCTTTTTCAAGTGCACTATTTCAGACGAAGCCAACTACAACCATCACCGCACTGACTTGCCCATCAGGATGGACTCTCCACGAGGATGGTTTGGGCAAATGGAACTGCTACATTGTGGGATTTTCATGCGTTTAAACAAGCTCCCCCTAGATGGTCAATGGACCTTACACTGGCGGGTGTACGGCCGCAAGTACCGCTTGTCAAGCCCTCGGAGGAGAGCTGGCTTCAATTTACAGTGCTGGTGACAACAACTTTGTTTTTGGTGAGTGCCGCTGTTTCATAAAATTCTGTCCCCATTCCAGGTCTGTCGAATCCCGGAGTGTCAACCAGTGATCTTGAAGAACAGACGTGCATTGGGTTGCAAGCAGACTCCGGAACTTCGGAGAATAACAACAACTACCAATGGCCGGACGGGACGACTGACGCTTCATACAGCAACTGGGGCGGAGGAGCTCCATATTCAGGAGTAGGTGGCTTTTATCATTGCAAATCTTGTTCTGTAGCAATCGATCCCTGAATGTGTCGCAATGGAAACGAACGCCTTCAGCCACGATGGAACATGGCGCAACCGTCCTTGCGACCAGGTACATGAGCTTTATTGAATAACCAGAGTCTTTCAGTTAATGCGGAATGGGATCTGCGAGCAAGCTGCAATGTTGACTGGTTGAGCAAATCAAACACAATCGATGGTGCGAGATTCAAAACATACTCTCCGATTCACGCGTCTTTACGCCCAGAATAAAAATTTTGCGCTACTTTCTCAACATCGAGCTTCGTGCATTTCTACATTTCCTTGCCCGTGCGAGATCTTTGTAGTTAAAGAATTAGAGAAAAGACGAGTGCACGCGCACTCGTGATGCGCCCGTGGGGGCGAGCTTTGGCATGATGTCTTAATTCGCTTGACCCGACGACACCCATGCAGTGACCAGCCGAGGTGCTCACAAACATTCAGCACTCAAAGATCTGACGCATGTGAACGCTTTCGTGAAAACTCCAACTTGAAGTCATCTGTTTCTGCCATTGCTTGCCTCACAATCAATCACATACAAAGTCCGCCGAAAATGAACAAATCAAACGCTGTTCATGACGCATAGATTTACTTTTGAAATTACTTAGTGCAGTTTCTCGGGCGAAATGGAGAGACGAATTTCGAGTTTTGTAGACATTCAGTTCAGTTGTTGGCTCTCTTCTTGCACACATAGTTTCTTGTCGCATAAGCCCCACAATCTCGCGAGAACCACCTGTACGTAATCGCATCGTCGTTTACGAAGTGGTCAGCGATGAGTTCAGCGCAAACACTCTAAAAACGTGCAAACGCTGTTTGTACATATCATACATCAACGACTGGATGTTCGGGTGACCACTTGGAGAAGTCAAGTTTCGTGCCGTCGCTCCACATCCATACTCCAGGAAGACCCGAACGGAGTCCAATCCACGTCCAACCTGCACCCAGAGTAAGACCGGCTTCAGCCATCGCTGAAACGAGATCTGGCTTCCAAAGGAAGCAAACATATAACGAAGTCATTCTCTTCTTCACTGTGAATCGACGTCAGGTGACCGCCCATTGAGATGCAGCTCAGCTCTGCAGCGCTCCAATCTCCTCCGAAGAAAGTCTGAACGAAAAGCAATCGTGTTTTTTGAAGCAGAGTGCCTTGTAACAAGAACGAGTAGAGGCAAAATATGTCCATTCGGAGGGGCAAACAATTACCGGTGCACATGGTATCCATTCGTACTAAACACAAATGCTTATAATTGCGTGCAGAGCAAACTTCCCGTTTGCAGCAATCGCCGCAATTCGCTGACGAGGGACTGGTTGTTGAACAGGTTGACCGTTTCAGGAAAGGCTTGGGCAACTTGCTTCTGAGTAATTGGCTTCGTCAACACTCGATCGAGTGCCTCCCTGAGAAGATCCAGCAGCTCTGCTTTCTATTACGAAGCGGAAAGTAAAACTGGGGTGCATTCTTACGATTCGCTTCAACGGCTTAGCATCGTTGAGGATTTGTGTGAATCTCCACGGCAACTGAAAGACTTCTCACAATCAGCTGAAAATCCCATTTTAAAGCTCACATTGTTCCAATAGACACTCTCATTGTGGTCGTCCATGTAACGGAGGTTCACTTGAAACTGCGTTGAAGCTGTGCGACAACGTTCATAAAGACTGGCAACCTGAAGAACGCGTGCATTCTTCTTATTCGTTTCACTGTCTACTTACGTTGGCTTTGACTTGATTTACCAACTTTCCAGGTTTAGTGCGGCTAGAGATAATAATTTGAGCCGCTTTCTGCATCTCGGCGTCAGTTGCCTTCAAACATCTTCCACTTCTTTAAATAACATACGTCGCGGGCAAGCAAGACAAGTAGGCGTGGAACAAAGGCTGAAACTTGTGGTCAATGTTTTCTCTGTCGAGATTTACAGACATTTGTAAATACTTACGTAAGAGTTGTCTCACTGAGGCCGCATCGGTCGGATTCGAAATCGTTGAAACATCACCCAAGGAAAGCCTCTTCGCGTTTGCGAATTCTTTAGGATTGATGTTGGAGAAAACGAGCTTACGTTCAACAAGGTCGGGCACCGTAAGCTTCGCAACGCTAGCTCCGAAAACGACACACAAAAGAGTCACCACCTTCATTGCAATGTTTCGTCTGCAAAGCCTCGGCGGTTGAAAAAGTTGCGAATTTTTAGAACACGATCAGAAAGTACATATCTTGACCGTGGGTATTCCTTGCGGCGTACGGTCTCTCTTATGTATCTGTGAGTTGACTCATCGAGATTTCGTTAACGGCCCTTTTCGGATTACTTCGCTTCCAAATCCTCCCCAGAATCTCTTCCTCTACGTGCTCAACCCCATGCCAACGATAACCCTGAGCGTGCTAGACGTTTTTATGGTGTTCAAAAACGACCAGTTGATAGATCGAACGTTGGTCGAATTGCAACAGAAGTGCACAAGTACCTAGGTATGATCGCCGAAACCAAAAACCGCGTACAGATCATGAAGTTCCCGTAAAGGATCAGCGTTGACCTGAAAAAGGTAGGAAAGGGTGTGCTGAGAGATTATTCCCAGAGGGGAAAAAGTTCTCTGCTGTAGAATAGATATTTTCAATCATCTCAATCAGTCTCTCAGAACCTCAGAACTGTGTTGGATATGTGTTTTTGTGTTATTCAAATGTGACCGTTAGCAACTTGGGTCGAATTGCAACAGAAGTGCACAATTATCCAATGTTGAGCGATGAAACAAGATTGTGAAGTTCTCGAAAATGATCGGCGCGGATAAATGGACTCTCTCTAATTGATGGTTTTCCAAAAAGTTGTCCTCGTTTCGCCGATGTAAAGTAAAAAGTTTCGTGTACATTGGCATTGCCTCCATCGGCTTCATAGTTTCTAGTCACACATCTCATTGTTGTCCAGAACCGGGCAATTTTGTGGTGATGATGACACCCAACCTTGTCTTTCTATCATATGCTTCGAATGAGCTGTGCCCAAGACACCGCCCACAGCATCTCTTCCGTTATTTGTCAATGAAGTTCAGTCGCATCTCTATTCTAAAGACGATGTAAATAATGACAATTTGATTTGGCAATCAAGCAATCAACGTTGTTGGTGATGAAACCATCGGTTTGGGAACTCTTCCTCTGACGCGAGCTTATGTCCATTGTCACGACCTTGTTTTCATTCACTGACTTGTTAGGGGCCAGTTTGTGTCGCCAAGCGGAGCACCGCTTCATCACAATGACTTGGCCCGTTTACTTTTGCCATATGTCGACCACGGACTATGAAAAGCAGCCTAACCGTCTGTTTGACGCTCATGCAAGTATAGAGCCCATATGTTACCACAGTTCAAAAAAATACAGCTGCTTTAACATTGCAGCCCTAAGGCTTCGAACGGCTGACGATGGCAAGTGGACTGCTCCTTCTCGGTAGTATTATTTTGCTTGTCAGCCTCTTCCTCAATCTCTACAGTTGCTACTTAATTCTGAGAAAATCGCCTGCTAGCATAAGTCAATATAGATACTTTATGCTCTACTTCACGGTCAGAAAGGAAAGATGTTTAAAATGAAATGGCTTTAGGCCTACGACACTTTGTTCACAGCAACATTGCTCCTCTTTCAACCAGAGCCACTCATGCCGGTGCTCGGCGTGGTTGTGCATGGTCCGATTCGATTCATTCCAATCCCAGGCGTTGGTCATTACGCGGTGTGTTTTAACCTAATTAAGCGATCCTTCCAGCTTACATTTTGCGTCTTCTTAGGAACTCAGATGATTTGCTCGATGAATTGGTCCATCCTTTACAGATTTTTGCTCCTTTTCAAAGACGGCGAATATCTTCCTATTATGCTGCAGCCAGTTATGACTGCGTTTTCCTCAAGAAGGAATTCTAGGGATGGATTGTCTTTGGTTTAACGCTTGGATGGCTGATTGCCATTGTCGTGGCCTCAGCAATACCGCAAGCAGCACTGGATCACCAAGTACGAGAATGTAAGAGCTTTCATGAAGCTTTGTTTAGGGTCTAATTCAAACTGCGATAGAAGAGGGAGTTTACGAGATCCTTAGAGAAAGAATTGATGCCGCCGAGCTCGTCTTTGGCTACAAGATATTTTCAGCCACTCGTGTCATTCCAATTATCACCATAGGAAAGAACAAAATTACGAAAGTTTACTTCAAGTACAGGTGGAATAGGAAGTTTGTTCTCTTATGGCATGAACATCACATCAGCTACTCATATAATCCGCACTCTGGAAAAGATGCGAGCGACGATGAGCCCGCAAACGTTTAAAATACAACAGCAACTCGCGGCTCTTCTTCTCTTTCAAGTGGGCGAAATCGTTTCGTCATTCCTCATAATATACTGCAAATCTTTTTGTTTTCAGGGAATCTATCCTATGGCGATCTTGGTGCCTGTGCTAGTAATGATCGTTTCGTACCCATTTGGACTTCTGAGACAGACACTAGGAAATAAGGTACGAGCAAATATAACAAATAAAAGATGCTAAAATAAACGGCGACTTCAGACAATTGTTACTATCGGCCTGTTTTGCCTCGAATTGTATCCACTACTGAACTCTCTGGCAACAATAACATTTGTTTCATCATACCGGCAATATACGATCCGGTTTCTGCGTGGATTGCTTCCGCATCAATGTTGCTCTTCAACTCAAGAAGTGGTCAACATTCATATAGCCCCCGTTTCGGTGTCCCTTGACGCATCAAGTCCTGCCCCATGAGGTCGAACTAGAAGGCTCAGCATTTGTAAATTGGAATTAATTGTTTGTGTTGGAAATATTTTTTTACAAACACTTCAAAGCTAGGAGGAACCGCTGCTGCTTTGATGCCTTTTCACTAAGTTCGTCATGGAACAGCTTGTGTTGCACAGGTGCAACTTTGCATAAAAAGGCTATGTTACCGGTGCAATAGCGATAAATATTGTATTGTAGTCGGCGTGTTGTGTTGAAAAAACTTGTCACAGTCTGTCTCTTCTTCAGTAGCACACTCACACAAGAATCGTGTTGATCACGGGCAAATTCTATTCATATCCTGCGTTTTTTGATCAGTTATATGATCAGTTATATGCAACTGTCAAAAGTTTTCACCTGAAACTCACAATCAGAAAAACTCCAATTTCTATCTCGATAGAGGCCCAAAGGGCGAGAAAAGGGGGAAGTTTCCTTTGGTGCAGATGAGAGAAAAGAACGTGATGTCACTTGCAATTAGTAAGTCGCAAGCGACTTTTGTTTGCAGCGCTAAGTTATGTGCAGCCGATGCGCGCTCGACAGCGTTGAAATAAAAATAACGCGAAATACCGTCACACCTAGATGACGACAGCCAGCTGTTTTCGAATTTCGTTCAGTTACCACCAATAGCTTGGCGCGGTAGGGAACCAGAAATTGCGTTGATGAAACTTTTAAAACCGTAGAACGTCGAAAGTTTTTGCTCAAATTCAAGATGAGCTATTTCGAATAAAGCTATGAACAAGCGTCTGGAATCACATTACGCTTTCCTCGAGTTTTTGCCCTCATCTTCACAAGCAGCCAACCTGACTGGTAGCTAAACGAAGATAACCTTCATCTTTGTGTCTCTCTAACACTCGTGAGAGAGAGAGAGAGAGTCGACGAGAGCGGCGAAAATTTTGCAAAGGGAGACTAGCACAAGCTACGGCTTTTGTATGAAAATCAAGATCTCGAGGACCATTTCGAGACTTTTCTAACTCTTCGAGGACATGTGCACCGAGAAGAACGAGAGCAATTCGTTCTTGATTCAGACCTATCAAAGCGAGGGGTCGTGCAGGCTGAGAACGAGACGACTCCCCAGATTTGTGTCGGTTGACATCCTCCCCAGTCACTTCCAACGAGATTCCTCTAGATGGTGGCCTTCCGGATTGTGCTCCTTCTTTATCTGTTCGCTAGTGCAGATAGCTGTTTGCCTACAATCCCAACGGAGACTCTGATACTCTCCACCACGAGGACATTCACGATGCCTCAGACAACGTCTAGCGGTGTATCGTTGACGAGTGCCACCACCACGACAACCGCTCCAGCCACAACTACAACTGTTTGTCAACATTTTCTCTCGAGCTCGAAATTTGCTTTCAGACGAGTTCTTCCACGTCAACATCAACTACGCCAACAACAACGACAACAACGAGCACTTCGACAACCAGCACCACAACGGTTTTCCAATGCCTTGCATGATATCTCTTGCTGCAGACTTCACCAACAACATCGACGACCACTACAACCGCGTTGGTCTGCCCCTCTGGATGGACGCTTCACCAGGACGGTCTAGGCAACTGGAATTGTTACATTGTGAGACTTCACCTCTTGACCGTTTTAATACCTTGCAGATGCTCAATGGACCTTATAGTGGCGGCTGCAACCAGGCAATGACTGCCTGCCAAGCGCTTGGTAGTGAGCTAGCATCAGTATACAGTGCAGCAGACAACAGTTTTGTTTTTGGTATGTTCAAAGTCTAGCCTAATGTTGTAGGCCTATCGGACCCCGGCGTTTCCACTGCTGATCCATCGGCACAGACCTGCATTGGCTTGCGGGCTGACTCTGGAACCTCTGGGGATAACAACAGCTACCTTTGGCCGGACGGGACGACAGATGCTTCATACAGCAACTGGGGTGGAGGAGCTCCGTATACAGGAGTAAGCGACTCATAATTAGTTGACCGGAAACGCTTTTCAATGCAGCAAGCAATACCGGAATGCGTTGCAATGGAGGCAAACGCCTACAACGCTGATGGAACATGGCGAAACCGTGATTGTACCACACAAGTATGTTTTTTGAAAGGAACACTTTTCTGCAGGATATGCGGAACGGAATCTGCGAGCAAGCTGCAATGATCACTGCCTAAACGAGGCTCAAATTAGCCTTCAATTGTCCAGGAATCAAGACTACCGAAGTTTTTAATTTTCGAGTTTGCCAATGAATTACGAGAATATATTTGTTCCGGCTGAAAAATCTGTTCACGCTGACAATCACAATACAGGCTCTGTTTCCTGCTTGGTGTCAGCCTTGTATTTTGTTTACAAGCAAAGGAAGACTTTGATTCGTAAAGCATGCATGTACAAGAAGAGTGCGCACGCTCCATACATGTCGCAGGGTGAATGAAGGTGAGACGAAACCTTAATTCGACTGACGTGAGTCGCGAATTATATTGGAAGAAAGGTGCTGGTGGCGAGGAGTGGATCTGGATCCTTTGCACATGAAGATCTGCATCAAAAGAAAGCTGTTGCGATTCGAATAAGAGAGACACGAAAAAGGCTAGTGATAGATGAAATGTATTGCGCTGCAGCTATTGGTTGGATATGAAATCGACAAGGATAATCTTATTCGCTTATACAAAACGGCTCGCAAACGAAACAACTTGTAAGGATGACTTCATCACAATGTTTATGCATTTCGCATGCCAGGCGGCGCTTCGCGTTTGGTTTGCCCCCGCAGTCGGCACTTTTTCAAAGTCTACTTTTTGCCGTTACTGGGTTTTTCTCAACCTTTTGAGCCAATTCAAAAAGTAACGTGTAGCTCTCGACGAGCTCTACAACATATCCAAAATTCACAGTAATCAGCCAAGTGGAGAGTAAGTTACAGCAGATTTCATGTGTACAAAAAGTTTGGTGTCCGTTTGTTTGCTTGTTTGCTTGCTTGTCGTGTTCAATCTGTCCAGGGTTTTAGGACCTTTTTTCACTGACTTTTTGGGAAAGAAATATACCATTCGAAAGCCCTGGAAACGGAGATTATGCCCGTGGTAAGAACTTTCGGATTAGTTGAGTTTGAGCCAAAGATATGCCCATCTCGAAATCGAAAAGTTTCAGGTCAACTTGAAGCCCAAAAGACTGTTAAAGCTTGAACCCGTGAAACCTACGGGGCAAGCTTCCTTACTTTTTATGAGACATCAGCATCATTTTTCTACGGGCGGCTGGCAATGAGGAGGGTCGTTCACAGTGGTTCAGAAGCTGCAAAATGGTCCATTTGAATCGCGTTTCTACGCAGCCAATTTTATGCTAAATATCGCGATTCATTTGTACTCTCGCTTGAAACGTACACAAATTCAACGCTTTTTCTTGGTGAATAGCCGCAAAAACCTTGCGAAGAGCTGTGGAGGCCGGCGGCTGCTCCGTTTGAGCCCATCTTTTGGGCGCAGCTAGGCTTTAGGGT